>CM023491.1:57549172-57827570 GCA_013339685.2 Hyalomma asiaticum
TAGAATGGTACAACAATACATTCAGCGGCTTATGTTTTTCTAATTTAAAAAATTGGTGCAACAAAAAAAAAAAAAAAAAAAGACACCCTGTATGCGGGCTTAGTAAAAACATAACGGACGCAGGAGAAGCTTGAAGGATGCATTTGCCTTCGCTTTTCTGTACTCTTTCGTGGGAACATCACGTGGTACCTTGATGTGAATTGTCACATTGTTAACCAATGGAACAGGAATCCTCTTGCCTTGAACCCTGTAGTAAGTAGCACTGTTTGTCAAGGGGTGTCAGATTGCACGTGCAGTAACAATTATAAAACAGTCTTAATTGGCTCGTCGTTACAGGTATAAACAGAAACATTAAGCTAGCTTGGATGGGTAAACTATACGGTGTCCTCGAAAAATCGCGTCGAGTGTCCTGGTGCATTGTTCAACCCAATCAATGTCATGCTAGGAGGTCTCGGAGTGTGCTCGTGTGGTTTGACGAAGAATGACAGAATGAGTTTCCCTTGTGCAATCTATTGACGCATGCATCTACTGTATAAAGCTGCCGTGATCAAAAGCAGCAACAAAAAAAGTGTATGGCGTAACAACTACACTACAGGATTTCCATGCTAGGTACGCTAAGTTTCACTTAGTGTATCTAGCACTAAGTACACTAAGTAAGATACACTAAGTATGAGTTTACCCAGAAGCTTGGCACTTTTTGTGACACCCCATATCTCTTAATTTTATTTTTGGACTTTCATGCTGTGGGGCTATGCTATTGTGGATGGGCAATATATGCAAGCTTTTCTCCCATAACTAAGTTTGTAATGAGTAAGCACTAAACATTAAATAGACTCAAGCAAATGACGCCGATTCTGTGATACAAAACTTTTGAGTCAATGGCTTTTGAGGTGGCTTGTGAACCTCAAGGTTTTGCCGACCACCTAACTTTACCACCTTATCAAGACAGACCTCATGGTAACACTGACGTTTCACAGCATAAGGTTAGTTCTCACCCAGTTTTTGCGCTGTGATGCTAGCGCGTGATGTAAAAGTGCGCAAACAGTGATTTCTGTGACCAAACCAAGTACAAACGAGTAGTAGCAAAAGGAAATCAAATTAAATATCAAATACATTTCAACTAGTTTCAAATACTGATCAGCTGTTTGTACATTTTATGTAAAGCTATGCTTACGTCTGTGTTCTTATTCTAGTATATTAAAAGCAAACGTGCAACATCTGGCGGGGCAGAAATAAGCCTTGTATCTGCAGTCGTTGTATCTGCAGAAATGTTCAGAGGGTACAAACAATGTTGTGTAGCCAATAAAATTATGCAACCCTAGTGAAGTAGCCTGCTGTACTACACACCGAGTTCTCACGATACGTACACTAATATGCTAGTGGGGGATGACATTTGTTGCATGCTTTCAGGGATTTTGTTTATTTGAGTACAGCGAACGTTTTGGAATATTCATAAACTATGCAAAAATATTTGGGTTCACAAAGCTGCCTGTTGAATTCGATGAAAATCGAATAGGAGACTATTTGATTCATTATTTGAATCTCTGAATACTCCCGCAATCCCTAAATGTGGTGACTGGTCAAACGTAAGATGCAACAGTGATGTAACAAAGGTAGCAATCTTGAATTCACTTTGGAACCTCGCAATCAATGACGAAAGAATAACATTGCCTCGCATACAGCTCAATTTCAATGCACAACTTACCAGCCCAGTTTATGCCTAACTGGTAACAACCTTTCTTTATCGTGTCGCGTTACATTAGTTTTGTTGGAGGTATGCTAGATGTTCATGTGGCTGCAGTGGTCTAAGGTGGACAGGCTTGTTCTTTGTCATTTTTACAGTAAACACACAGACAATCTCTCCCATGTCACATAAGACATGGGTTAAACGATAATGCGAAACTTGCAAGAGAGAATTCTAAATAACATGGAAGTACCTCATTATATAAGTGCATAATAAATGTGTGGTTCTTAGCACTGTTTTGATGGCAATGCTACTTCTTATTCATTTCCTTATAACAGATAATTCGTTATATTGAGGTTTGACTGTATATTGAAAGCTGTGTGTGTGGTGTTGTGAGCAAAGTATCAACCAGACGACGGCATATTGCATCACATTCGTTTTTAATTAGTTACAGAACCTAACTGCACAACAAACTCATGAACACAGCTTTCACACATCCACGCTCGCACGTACCACTGGCACACCCATTTCACACCAACACCAACAGTCCACCATTCAGAAACACATGTATGTACAAAAAGCGCAACGCCGTTAAACAAGTCCTAAAGTTGATCCATGCCACCGAAGGTCACTTCTAGCGCCCTGTTGACGACAGCTTCTGAGGTCTCTTTGGAAATCTGGAACATGCAAACAAAGACGGAAAAGAGGAAATTGAGTTAATGACGCACACTGCTAGAATGTGCTACTATATACAGGTGAAGTTCTTTATATGAGACACGTTATAAAAGACAGTTGGTTAGCTGACCTGTCTCTCCCATTAGTGGACGCCTTTGTGACAGAAACGCTATTGAGGACAATTGGTTATAAAAGACAGAATATT
Source organism: Hyalomma asiaticum (assembly GCA_013339685.2). Lineage (NCBI taxonomy): Eukaryota > Metazoa > Arthropoda > Arachnida > Ixodida > Ixodidae > Hyalomma > Hyalomma asiaticum. The sequence goes on from CM023491.1 coordinate 57,551,737, forward strand.
GTTACATTATCCTCGACAGTCTTCATGCAACAGATGTTTTAAGCGTAAATGCAGTGCTGTTGACTGATAAGTGCGATTAATTTGTTGTGGTAGCAAAGGGAAGTAATAACCAAGTGATGTGAGAGTTTGTGGTGTAGGAAACATGAAGAGTGTTCCAAGCAACGATTCATGCTGGTGAAGCACGGAAAAAAAGAGAAGAAAAGAAAGGGGACGAAGCAGTGAAACACACAGGATAAGCACATTCTAGCAACTGGTTTTATTATCGGAAAGCTCGGATTTTTTCATCCTAACAGATGTGCACATAACAAAGCAAGTAAAAGGACAAAACAGTCACAAAAAGTGTAACAACTGTAAGCGCACCCCATGCTTAGATAACATGACCACTCTATTCAATCATAATAACCAAACGTAAGGGAAATAAATTGCGTGTTAGATATCACCACCAAGACGCTTAAAGGCGAAGAGCAAGAAGACAGCTCCTGCATGTGAGCGTGCGCTACTTCGCCTTCACTTCTTCGATAAATGTTCTGGTTCGAAGGCGTCAGCGGTCTCAACTGTTTTATGAAATGGTGCCGTCACCAGGATTAATACCACCTTGCCCACAAGAAACATCAAGCTGGAAGAAACAGCAGAGAAGGAAATGGCAGTGGAGCAGCACATCGACCTGGATCGCATGACAAGACCAAAGTGGACGAAAGAATAATTGAAAAGGCTGAATAACGAGTAAGGGATCATTGTTACCCACATAGACTTGAGCAAGGAAGTACGTAATATTGAAGATATGGAAAGCGCTTCGCTCCCAGATGATGCAGTCCCTAAAATGCAGCCGAACAACAGATTAATGAGGGAGCCAACTGGGAATAGTTATTGGCAACTCAGGTGCAGATTAAAAGAATAAGCGTAAAGCCTCAAGAGCGTTAACTACCAAATGAAGACGTTTTAGGGGCGAAGCTCCTTAAGGTTTGGGTCTGTCCGTTCCGTTGTGCGCGGTTACCTACTAGGAACGCGCTACTAGGAGGGCGCATGTGGGAGGCGCACCCTTGGCGCGTGCCTCCCGGTGCGCGAGCTCTCTCACTCTTCCATCTGCTGTCTTGTGAGAGAGAGAGAGACAGTGAGAGTGAAAGGCGCGTGTTGACAATGGAAACGCTCTTTCTTCGATGAACGCGCTACCAGCTCGCAAAGAAGGAGAACGCGCCCTCACCCGCGAGAGACAAGCTTGACGCAGGCAGCGTCTTCTAGCGAGTTTCTTGACTGAAAAGTACTGACTGCTCACGCTGGAGAACCATTCACCGGCCACCCGTGTATATATATATATATATATATATATATACACGATATATAATATATAGGCACTGGATCTTGACTTGCAATGAAGTGCTGGTGGGAGATTTCACTTGTGCGTAGTTGAAGCATAAGGATTCGTAGCGTGCGTGTTAACTAAATTAAGCCGGAACTCGGCACAATCTACGATGAACCTCCGGAGCTTCGTCCACTCATCGTCATTCACTCCGTGGATATGCTGTGGATTTTTTGACTGAGGACAACGCCGATTCTGAGTTTGACAGAATCATAGAGTCGACAGGAAAATAACGACAATATTGTCTAGGCCGGAACTCAGATCCAGAGAGCATGTACAAATGGATTCGAGCACATAGGAGCCATCAACAACAAGTGCAGCTAAGATGCAGCGGAGCTAACAAAGCTACCCAAGCTAGAAATGATAAAGCGTGGCGGAAAAGCTTTAGAATGGCGTCGCTTCTGGGCTCCGTACGGTCAGCAGTCCACTTAACACCTAGCACGAGCAAGGTTCAATTGCCTACTAGCATCTCTAACCGGAATGGTGGCAGCTGTAATACAAGGGCTTCAGTACTCTGCCGAGGAAAATTATGATGAAGCGACAGAAATACTGCAAAACGCGTTCGGAAGTACTGAGCGATCAGTGGAGAGGCACATGAATTAGCTGTTGAGTACGGAGAAAGGGAGGCCGGCGCAAGAGACTGATGATCTCGACAATTTAGTGCAGAAAGTGCAGGTCGATACGTTGGCACTAAAATCGCTGAAAGTGGAAACCGACAGCTACGCACCAATGTTGTTGCCTGTCTTAAATAGAGCCATTCCACCAGAGTTATAGGTGCAGTTTAAGTCAAGGAAGCGATAGAGATTCAACACAGAAAACAGTGCACAAGGCAAACCAGCAGGAAAAGTTCTTCAGGAAATGCTAGACAGGCTTATGTCATTTCTGAGAGAATAAGTATCTTTTAGGGGTGAAGCTCCTTAAGGCTTGGGTCTGTCCGTCCGTTGTTCCTAGTAGCGCGTTACCTTCAAAGAAATGAATGATGCAGGACACGGAAAATCTGACCAGAAGCTGAAGCCCTCGGACGCCAGCCAGGAATCTGCTCGCACATTCAATTGCTTTCGCTACTTGGACAAAGTGGTTACACAGGGACTTTAGAGTAGTCGTAGAGTTTTCTGGATCAACGGAAAATGAAATGAGGTGGACAAAAAAAACCCTGTCTCGTAGGGCTTGAATCTACTATCCTTGGACAATGGACAATGCGCCTGTGCCCGATGTCTGAGTGACATGTCAAAATGGTTCTGGCGGTTTTCTTATGCTCACCGCATGAACAACATACAACGGAGACGATTTTCTACTAAGAACACCTTTTTTATGTCTCTACGAGAAGTTCACTGGATTGGAAGAAACTAGCAGAGATTGCACCGTGACTATGCCAATGCACCGAATGCCTTGGTCAACATGGCACACGCATTGCAAAAGAAGCTGTCACTCTCTCGTTAAACATGACTGCCATTGGCGACACTCTAGACCCATAACGAATGTGAACTTCACTGCTTACCTTGGATTGTACAACGAAAGACGTGCAGTGGTGGTGTGTCTTTCGTCTATTTGTAGCTGGCCCCATGAATGGCTTTGCAGCGAGCGCAACCCCATCGACCCTGCGCTTTGCAAGCTCTAATGCGGTAACGACCCCCGAGAACCAGAAAGACACAAGGCATCCTTGATGCCGCTCAAACCCACGTGAAGAAAGGAGCAGCTTGCGTTAAAGGAGTAATGACATGAATTTTTGACATTCTCATATTGTAAATGAAAGCACAGATGTGGAGAACCCCAAAAAGAGTATCATGGTGCCTTACAACGCAATGAATACATTTTTAATGTGGCTCCCTTAAAAGCCCACTTTCGGTTTCGATTATGAGGGGGAGGTTTCCCAGTGACGTGTCAACGCAGTCGGACGTATGTCTGAGTCACGTAGGGACAGCAGTTCGTGATAGCATCGCTGCAACTCGGTTGTCTGTGGTCAATTACATCTGGGGAATGCAAACAACGACAATTTCACAGTCGTCCAGTGACTCTGACAGCGATTTCGGCAATTTTAAAGAGGCTGCGTTCATACGTCATCGTAGTGTCCATTGCACTGGTGATGGTTTGCAGCGCTGGGCGATGAAAACTTTAAAACTAAACTAAAATATTTTGTACGTGTTTTCTGATTTCTGTGTGTGGAGGGCATTAACAATACATGGCGAGAAAATGAAACATGTATAGTTTGTGCTGCCTCAACATCGTGTCAGCACTCCTTTAAAGGACATTGAAAATCTTTCCCCGTGCACCTCACGTGCTTTGAAGAGCTTACCGATCACGCAGTCCCCGTGGAAGTGAACTGTGTGCATCATCTTGAGGATGACCAAGATGAGCAAGAGGACTTCAAGAACATTGTAGGGCAAAAAGTTTCGGCAGTGGAGGACAACGGTCATTGAGGGCACTCCACAGGTGTCATGTGTGACGGGAAGGCTTGTAAAGTGAAGTGCTTTCAACTCCAGATGTCGAGAAGGAAGCTAATGTACTCTGCAGTCTTTAAATAACCAACTACTTTGAATCACTTCTTTAAGCTATCCTGAGAAATTTCCTGCAGATGTGTTTCAGCACACTTTGATGTTTGACATATGATGACGTGGTGTGGTCGGATTTCCGAGTGTTTTCAGAATTAAGATCTTGCTTACAAGAGACATGTTTCCTGGTTCCCTCGAGTGGCTCTTGTAACAGTGTTTTACTGTAATAAAAAACAAAAGCTTACAAAAAAACAATAAAATGTTCAATTTTGCTACATTTTGTCGTGTGAGTTCCGAACCTACAACTTCTGCATAGCGTGTGCACTTGCTATATTGACTGAGGTATGGTGGCGTGCATTCTTCATCCAGTTTCTTCGGTATTTTGTGTGTGTATGATGCTGTGAGAGTTAGACAATGCTGCTCATGGCCATGATGGCCAGTGCAGAACATTGTTTTTTTTGCAGATGGTGTGAAAGACTATGGTGTCACATATGACACTGCAATGTGTGATGCCCAAAGCGTTCATTGTTGTGCCAATAAGCACTTGAAACAACCCAAAGGCATCAAACCTGCTGTAGCCGAGGGGAGGAAATCAAAGCATCAAGGGGGCCATGTGTTTGCTAGACAAAGCCATATACCTTCAGACATGAATTATGATTGAATGTCCATGAATGCGTTACCATTTACACAACTCGATTTTCTAGCACTTGATGTTCTGTTGCAACAGAGAGGTGGATGCAATCTGTTCATTTGTGTATTTTTCAGTAATTGTCCATCACCAGTGTGTAATTAAAGTTCTGTTTATTATGAAGGCAGTCACACTGATTTTTTCATAAAAAAGAAGATTGGATCTCGACTCTGAAATGCACGGGCAATTTACTGGTTGTATTCATTCCGAAACAACAAAATTGATACTGTTGGAATCGCTCCTGGAATGCACCATGTTGATCAACTTGATGCGCATGATGATGCATTCAACAAAATGATCGTCTGCGGGATTGTGCACCACACCAATGTAAAATGACGATGCATGCAAGGCCCTATTCATCAATAACTCAATGTACCTTGCTCTTTCTCCACGAAGAGTTGAATGAACTGGTAGAAACAAGTTGTGTACACAAATGTGTGCATAGCACCCGAAGGGGGTGTGGAGCCAACAGATAATGAAGCCAAGGAGTGCATAAGAGGTGTTATTTGTTGCACTTAACTAAAGTATAGTAAATGCAAAGTACACGGAGGCTTGCTAAGAGGGTTCAACTTGAATGGAAGATGACGCAGCAATCAATGGAATGCAAAATGATAGGTGTAACGTTAAAGGAGTACTGACACGAATTTTTAACATTCTCGTATTGTTGCTGTAAATGAAAGCACTGGCGTGGAAAACCCCAAAAACAGTGTCATGGTGGCCCGCAACACAATCAATATATTTTTAATACGGCTCCCTTAAAAGCTGACTTTCGGTTTCGATTTTGAGGGGACGGTTTCCTAGTGACGTTTCAACATAGTCGCACGACGTCTGAGCCACGTAGGGACCGAAATTCTTCATAGCGTCGCTGCAACTCTGTCGTATTTGGTCAATTACACCTGAGGCACGCAAAAAACGGCAATTTCACGGTCGTCCAGTGACTGACCGCGATTTCGGCGATCTTTAAGGGCCCGTGTTCATACGTCATAGTAGTGTCCATTGCAATGGGGCTGGCTTGCTGTGCTGGGCGACGCGAACTTTAAAACCAAATTAAAATATTTTGTACGTGTTTCCTGGCTTCCGTGTGCGGAGGGCGTTAACAATACATGGCTAGGAAACGAAAAATGTATATTTTGCGCCGCCGTAAAATCGTGTCAGTACTCCTTTAAGGGACAAGAAGACAGTGGAGTAGGTCAGGGAGCAAACAGATGTCAAGAACACCATAGTAGGAATTAAAGGGCCCCTAAACCACTGCTTAATATTTTTTAAACATTTCAGGTAAACATACGCATCGATATCAGAACGCCGTCACGATCATTGATGCCATATGCGGCAGCACTGCATACCGCAGGAGAGCCACAAAATGAAGTAAACAACCTCGTTCGACTCTCTGCGTATTCACTACGCTCCCCAGCTCATCCTCACATTAGCAGGCAGTCTTGATGGTGTCAAGACTGCCTGCTGCCTGCCTACATGTCACCAGTGCCTGGTGCTGTCACTGCTCGAAGAACTGCCGGCAAGGTCTGCAAGAAATTACACACACTCCCTCTTCCTTGTTGCATTGCTCACCGTGCCATTGTAGGCAGCCAGTGGGGGCAAAGAACAGAAATGCCGACAGGAGGTTCTTCAGGAGGTGTTGAGGCTGTTCAACACAGCCAGTTACCTAACGGTTCCATTGTATTGGCAAGGTCATTAGCTGCAACACCTACAAAGCAACAGAGGTCATTGACTATAGCCTATCACGTGACGTTTGGAGGAGTACTCGCGGGGAAGACAGCATCTGCCAGACGGTGCACAGAGAACGAAAGAGCGAAATGAGCGGGGACCAGTTTCGGTCTTAAAGCATGCGTAACTCCACTATTTCTGCACCGTTCGAAACATTCTCGCGGCTACGTGTTCGCTGCCAACAAGGCTACAAGGCTACCGCCGAAATTCAATCTTCGATTCTGGGTGGTTAGGGGCCCTATAAGAAAAATAAATGACGTGGACAGGGCATGTAATGCCAAGGCCAAGACAGCCAGTCATTAAGGTTTAAAGGGACCCTGAAACGGTTCTAACGATTTTGTGCAAACATGGTGATCCAGCCACTAATTAAGGGTAACACAGTCAATCCCTGGAGAAGGCAAGCCTCACAGAGGGAGGCAGAAAGTTAAGTGGGCGGATAAGATCAAAAAGATTGCAGGACTAAATTGGTTGCAGTTAGCATCGCACTGAGATAATTGGAGATCTATGGAGAGGCTTGTGCTCTGCAGTGGGTGTAGACAGGCTGATGATGACAACAACGATGAGGGCAACAATATGACTAACACTTGTAGCCGGTGAGGATCGAAACCAGTGGACAGTGCCCACCCCACACGAGCTGTACAGTGAACAGAGGATGCTGTCAAAAGGCTGCCTTCAAACGCATCTTGTACTTCCCAGTGAAAGGCCTAGCCAGAGGGACAACTGAAGATAGTGGCAAATATATGGTTTAGCTGAACCCAGTTTACAAAAAAAAAAAAAAAAAAAAAACGTTAGCAACTCCCATTTCCGAGCACCACAAAACTGAGCGATTATTGACATTAAATTTACCCGTGAATCCCTTTCTTTGATATATATAAGCACAAGATTTTTGAGTCACCTTGCCCTCTGGAGCTCCTTCTAAATGACTCTCTCGTTTGTTCGAAGCTTGAGTGTGCGAGTTCCCCATGGTATACTGGCACTGACAACCAACTTCATGTATGGCTGTGTGCATGTGAACGTGAAATACATACATACATACATACATACATACATACATACATACATACATACACACAACTAAAAATTTAGGAGTGGGTTTAAATCACCAGTAACACCGATGCCATGTAGCTTCCGGAATGTTCAAAGAGATGAAAGGAAAGAGAAAGCCACTCGGATGGCACCAATGACCACCATAAAGTCTGCCTACAGCCGAACAATTAGAACAATGCTTACAGCAGGAGACTTATGAGACAATCTATTCCAACAGATATTGATTTGTGGGGTTTTATGTCCCAAAGTCACAATATGATTATGAGATGCTATTGCAACAGAGAGGTCGACTCATGGTCATTCAGCCATTTCATGGTGACATCAAAAAGGTTCATCAAAGGTTACGTAAGAGAACTACACAATGAGCTCATTTGTTTTACACAAGTCCCAGACAGCTCCGGGTCATCACAGATGCCTGTGGCACATTCGTTTACCACGGGGACTTCCCAGGAACCCAACCCACTGAGTGTATTCATTTTACAAGTCCCGGATGGCTCCAGACGGCCCTGGACGCCTCCAGCATGTTAGTTTTCCATGGGGATCTCCCGGAAGTCCCGCCCACTGGCAGGCCAGGGGACTTTTGAATCACACGATAATGGTGTCATGTCCATCAGCAAAGTCCACTGGCGACCCAGGACTGGCCCGGGACTTGATAAATCGAAAATGCTCAGTGGTCTGGAACCGATTGGATGCACGTTCGTTCTTTGTGTAACAGAAGACCTGTGGGTGGCTCAGGACTGCTGGAACGATTTTGTTCAAGTGGCTGGCAGGCTGGGTACACTGTGAGGACATTTTAATCGTGAAATAAAATCATCACGTCTGTCAGCAAAGCATATATGGGCCGCTGGCAGACTGGCTTGGGAATTGGCGGGTGAAATACATACTTAAATGGTTTTATTTGTGGCTTTACTGAACCCAGGGTTGGCCAACGGCATGGCTTCACTTATGGCACATCATAAGTGATGGCTGTTGAACTTGCTGCATACCCATCTTGAACAAAAACAAACAAACAAACAAACAAACGAACGAACAAACAAACAAACAAACAAACAAACAAACAAACAAACAAACAAACAAACAGTGTCTTCTGTATTTCTTATTGTAGCCATGTGTTGCTTCCTTGCATTATTTTTCATTAAATGCTTTTGTCTATAGTTTTATGCTTACTTACACAGACTGTTTGGTGCAATTCCATGCAAACATAACAAGCGCAGAACTTCCATAAGATTTGTCCTGAAAATAACTTTGTTATGCTCAATATTCTTTACATGCCGACAACAGGTAAAAAAAAAGATAGATTTACTTAAAAACAAACACTTAGTTGTATGAAAACTTATGGAAAAATAAAGTAAAAGTCCAAGCGAAGGTGGACATGTGAAAGGATGACAAGGCGTAGAAGAAGGTGTGCTGGTGGCACCGACATTGCAATCCGTCCCCGGGCATCTAGGCAGATGTAGGCCGCAGTGACATTTCCTGCTCAAGGACTTGTCATCCATTCTTTATATGAAGCTTTAACACCACAGTCAAAACTTCATGCGACGCTCTCGCTCACACGTACAGTTTTTCTTCGTCTACCGGCCGGTCGTTTGCGCACCCAAAACACCCACGCCACGTCTGCTTATAGAAAGTCCCTGGTATCTCACCTTGCTCAATAGCGTAAGTACATCGGCCGTGACGGTGGCACTGAGCAGGGCCGCTCGCAGGGACATCAGCAGGAGAGCGGCCACATCGGGTAGGACCTTGGTCAAGCCGCCAATCACCTTGTCCCATATCCTGCAACACGCCCATCACACTTCTGTCACAGCAGTCGATCACTGTTCAAAGTGCAGACATCTTACGACTGACAGATTGATTGCTACACAGCCTTGAACTTTTGGAGCTACAGTAAAACCTCGTTATAACGAAGTTGAAGGGGGAGCAGTAATTACTTCGTTATAACCATTAGTTCGTTATAACTAATATCAATTTCATCTATAGGAACTTCAAGGGGAATTGTGATTGCTTCGTTATATCCAATAGTTCGTTATATCCGGGTTCGTTATAATGAGGTTCTACTGTATTCCTGTATGTGCATTTTTCTCTCAACAAAGTAAGGACGTTAGAACTGAAGTAGTGGTTTAAGGACTGACACGGGTTCTGAGTGGCGTTGGCAACAAGGCTCTAGAAGATCGAAGCAAGTGATGTACATTTGATGCGGACATTTTAAAGTGGCCTAGAGAAGATAGATTGCAAGGTTCACTCAACCTCAACAAATATGAAGCATTGTGTCACGTTGACACGACAAGCGAATATGTCACTGGATCACAGTTGAACCTTTTTAGTTCAAGTAGTATCAGGACCATAAATTAGGCCTCGCCACGGTGGTCTAGTGGTTATGGCACTTGGCTCCTGATCCAAGGGTCGCGGGATTGAATGCCCGCTGCGGCGGCTGCATTTCGATGGAGGCGAAATGTTGAGGCCCGTGTGCTGTGTGATGTCAGTACACGTTAAAGAACCCCCGGTGGTCGAAATTTCCGGAGCGGTCCACTATGGCGTCTCTCATAATCAGAGCTGGTTTTGGGACGTTAAACCCCACAAATCAAATCAACCATAAATTAGTTTATTATATACAATATTCATTATAACAGAATAGCAAAATATCACCTCTAACAAATTGAAAAATCTGGTTCGCGCAAGGTTTCTATATACAAAAACGCATTATTCTAGGCTTCAAATTCCACTATAAAGAGGTAATCCTTGTTTATTTTTTCCTTGTGGCATTTCAAACTAAATATAAATAGACTGGAACGTGAGGTCACCTATTATGAAAAAGGGTGGCTTGTGCTAAAGAAAAGAGGGCCAGCAATAGCAGTTGTAGACTGTGTCATGTGCGCGCAAAAGTGTGTGCCCTAGAGGAGCTGGCAAAGACGCCGACGATGACGACGACGAGGCTGGAGCACGCGCAAACGTGCGCGAGCGCGAGGACAAGAGCAGTGAGAGGAAGGAAGGGACAGACGGACTGCAGCGTTCGGCAGAGTCGGGTGCCCGGGCCCGACTGTCGAGAGTCAACCAGCGGTCCACGAGTTGGAGCTCTGGGCTTCACGTGGCCGCCTGTGTGTCCCCCCTGTCACCTCTCTTGCTCCAGGGCTGCAGTGGCTGCAGAATTCCTCGAGCCATTGTTCACTTGCCTCGTCAGTCTCCTGCATGTTGGTCTCCGGCACCTCGGTGTTCTGCAGGCAGCGGTACTCCGGTTCCTCCCTGTCACCCGTCCTGCCAGCCGGTGAGCCTCTGCCGGCTGAGACTCTTGTTCTCTCATTAGGGACGCTAAGTTTTGTTTCCTTTTTTTTTTGTTTATCCGCTCTCTTAAGTGCATGTGTGTGTGTGTGTGCAGTGTGCGTCTTCTTCTTCTCTGTGTATAAAGTGCCATTTGGAATGCACAAACAGCCTCGTCTCTTCGATGGGAACGCCCGCGTTCCCAGCTTAAATACATCCTTCTGGAACCTATCATGACAGACAGGTTGGCCACTGTTTTACAGTGATAAAGCAGCTGTCTGCCATCTTTCATCAATGGCTGTTTTTTCGCTGCAATACGTAGCTGGGGACCTGTTAGCCACGACACGGCACATCATTTGCTCCAGCGCACATCAGATAATTATTTACGGCCTGTTTATTACCCACTAGTTTCAGTTTTGGTTTGGGAGAGCTCAAAAAGCGACAAGGCGCCCGGACAACTGACGCCATCTAGCGCTCGCGATGGAGTAAACGAGTTCGACCACGTGAGCACACATAACTGTGATGCCCTTCCGCACGACAACCGCTGCGTGCTCGTTTTCTTTCGCCTGTCGCACGTCCTGCGCGTTGTTGTCGCTGTTGCTCTCATCGTTGTAGGGCGGCAACTGTTTTCTTCAGGTCTGGCGTCACCGGCAGTCTACTAACACAGGCGCAGCGAACAGACAATGGCGGCAATGACGTCATCATTGCTAGCTGCACTGTTTGAAGGTCAGCTGCCTCGGTGACGTCGCGGAAGTTGGGGGTCCCCTTCAGGTCACCTTTGCTGTTGTTGATGTCGCGATGTACGGCGTCTAGTGCTCGATTGTGCATGCGAACTTCAATATTCATTTAAATTACCTTCGGAGCTGTGTTCGCCGATGAGATTTGGTAGATGACATGTCCATGTCCACGAAAATCGATCCTGCAGGCTATCTTGGCAGCGAAATTTTGGTGTCAGTGCCCCTTTAACACTGAAAACCTTACTGTATTAATCGTTTCAGATACACGATCTGTCAAATAAGGAATTATAGCAACAACTTCCTTCTACAACAGAACAGGCGTGAGTGGAACTCCAAGGCGGCACTGGTAGCGCCCACACTCAAGTGAAAAATAGAAAATTACTCTCCGTTGGAAAATATCGCTACCAGATGTGTGTTTAATATACAAATGCATGTAATAAATTTTCACTTTCAAGCATGATAAGTGATCCTGCACAAGTATTTCTCGTTTTTTTTTTACACTTAAAGCTTGACACACATCACTGAGGATGGCACCACCTGGTCAATTTTTCACAACTTTCAGGGCCAAGTTAAGAGTATTAGTACAGTGGAACCCCGCTGTTACGTTCCTCACTGCTGCGTTTTCCCGGCTGTTACGTTGTTTTTCGTCGGTCCCGGCATAGCTCCCATAGGATCCCATGTATTGCGAACCCCGCTGTTATGATGCAACTGTGGGCCTGTTCCCGCATGATGCATTGCAGCCTGGCACGCCATACCCGCCCGGGCACCACTATTTTGATTTGTCTTTTGACAGTCTTGGTCACGCTTGCGGGAATCGCCGCCCCCTGATGGCTGCCGAGATAGCACGAGCCCCAGTGCTATCTCGGCAGCCATGCGATCGCTCAGCAGCCGAGCGACACTACCCCTCACCCCCTCCCGTCTTTGCGTCTTTTCATGCTCGTTAAAGACGGGCGGGGCGTTTCCTCTCCGCTTCGACGGCAGGCGATCCGATAGGGGTGATGTTATCGCCTCCGAGCACCAGAAATGAGCCGGGCGCGTTTGATCTCTACTTCAGCCGTTTTCGTCGCCCCCACTCGCGTGCTTTTATTCTAGCGACCGTACTTTGGGCTCTGGGGGCTTCCGGAGAAAAGAATCGGAAAAAGGAACATCGCACTCGCAGCCCCTTTTGCGTATGACTGCGCTCGCCTGCGCAGCGAGGGGCGCGGCTGTCCAAAGTCTGTCCGTGCGTGCAACGGCGAGCTGGTTTGGGCCGGACGGCAAGCGCAAAATATGTGAGGAATTTTTTTTTTAAGCTGGCTAAATATCAGGGGTGCGCAAATTATGCGGGTAAATACGGTAAACAAGCACTGAAGATGGAACGTGAAAGCGCTATCTATAGTGTACTAGAATATTGAGTGATCGCGGACCCGATGCGACCAGCCGTACTCGCAATCACAAACCACGTGCGGGGTGCCGGAACAGGATGCGGTGATCGCAGTGACGGGGCAACCAACATTGGCGCGTCACGCTGGAACTAAGCCTCAATGATTACAGTTTTGATTGCGATCTCTGAGGCCATACTTTCTCTCATTGGGGCACCGAAGTCCGAATTATCGAATTTAGAGCTAGAAACCGTCCGAAATATCGGTCGTTTTAACACATAAAGTCTATGGGGGCACTGCCGGTACCGCGCGGCTGTCCGAATTATCGGTCGGCGACCTAGATGGCTCACATTGTTGAAATAAATTGTTTGAAATCAAGGCGGCCCTGTTCTCATTCATTTTCGGAGCTTTCCGCACTCTTGTGTTTTCCCGGCTGTTACGTTTTTTACCCCTGGTCCGCTGAAAAACGTATGAACGGGGTTCCACTGTACAGCTGCAAAGCACTCACTCTTCTTTAAAAAAAAAAATCACCATCACTGGCAAGGAATGGACTACGTAGGAGATGGAGGAACTACCATTGGGTGATTCGTGAAAGCGGTTACTGCAGATGCTGCCATGCCCCCACAGCATACCTGCCAAGTTTGGAGAAGAAACGGAATACAAGGGATTTACCCAATCAAAAGGGAGGTGGTGGTGCCTGGACCACAAAACAAATTTGTCAACCAGGAGCAGCGGGGGGTCATTGCTATAGCAAATATATGGACAGTGTCAATGGCTTTTTGCAGTCGCCACTGTTCGGTACAATGTCCAAATCGATAACATCGCTTACACGTGATATGTTTTAAGCGCGAGTAAAACCACGCTAGCGCTGGGGACGCACGCGGCTGAAGCGGAGATGAAATGACCCGGCAGTCTCCATCGCATGAAGGCCACATGCAATAACATTGCTCTGCATGCAAGGCCTGTGGTCACTTGCTTCTCAAGCAGAGAGAAAACGTCCAGCCCATCTTTCATCGGGCGAAGGTCGTGCACCCTATCTCGATAGACATTGGGGCACAATGGATGGAAACGGGGCACCACTGAATTTCCGGGAGATTTTCGTGTTACCCGTAAAACCGGGAGAAACGGTCAAAATCCGGAAGTCTCCTGAGTAATCCGGGAGACTTGGCAGGTATGCCACAGTAACTCTCGTGTCTTGCATGCCATCATAGTGGGAGTGTGCCTACGCTCAAAGAAAAAAAAAAGGAAGGAAAATAGAAGAGAAAGTGCTCCAACTCATGACATGCGCTAGCGTAGCTTCTTGCTGCTTTTTCACCCACCTCCACATGGCTTCAAGCATGCTCATCAACACCCTCATCGACCTATGCTGTGTTCACTGCAGGACGAAGGTCTCTCCCAACGATTTCCAATTCGCCCTACCTTGAGCAAGTTGGTTCCACTTGATGCCCGCAAACTTCTTAATTTCATCGCTCCATCCAGCCTTTTGCTTACCTATGTTGCATTTCCCTTCTCTTCATATCCACTCCGTCACTCTTACTGTCCATCTGTTATCATTCCTCCTCATGACATGTCCTGCCCAGGTCCACTTCTTTCTTTTAATTGATATAATAATATCAGCTACTCCTGTCTGTTTTCCGACCCACTCCACTCGTTTTTTACCTCTTAGTGTTACACCTATCATTTTTCTTTCCACTGCATGCTGCATGCTCATCGGAACAAAAATATAGTGAGTGTGCTCGGACAGTAGAACTCACCACAAACTTGACGCTGCAACTCCACTAAAGCCTCCCAGATTTGCAAAATTCTTGCGGCAGGCGATTCGTGAGGTAATAAGCTCCTCTGATGATCTCGTCAAAGGATTACTTAGAAAATTGTTGCTGGACCCCTTAAACAAAACCTACTTCCAGGGGATCCCTGCTATTTATGCACACACAATGCAGGCTGTTCTCGCTGCTGCACTTATGTAAGTGCATCGACTAAGGCACCAGCAACAAATAGCTGCCGTTACCTGACCAAGGCGTCCTCGTCAAGCACTTCGGCAAAGCACCGCTGGAACCACGTTTCGAGCGGCAGCACCGGGAACGCCTTGATTTTGAGCAGTTGCAGGAACAGCTCGTGGTCCTCCTTTTCTAGCGTGTCTTCCACTTGTTTGCCCTGTGATGTTAGAGAACACAGGGAGTCACAAAGGCTTCGCTGACACAAACACAATTTCAGTAGAGATAAGAGTGGCACAAACCGTCGCAAAGGTGACTGTGCCACACGCAGTGATAGTGTGTGTACTTGGTGAGAAGGCTGTTAACACACCGTACGACGGGATAGCAACCAAAAAGAGCTGCACTTTAGAGAAAATTTCGAGAATAGGAGAGACGTTGAGCTGATGTACATCCCCGGGTGTCAGCAGGGGGGTTCAAAGGGGGCACTTGCCCACCCCTTCAAGCCCCCCCCCCCCCAGCACTGCAACCTCTCCCCACCACACCCCCCCCACAAGGATGCAAGGGGGGTTGCCCCTCCTCAAGACAAAGTACTGCAAGCGCCCATGTGCACATCCATACAGTTTGATAACATAATGAAAAAGATCCCTGATGTGTGGTACTTGGTACAGTCGATTGACCTGAATACAAACTCGAGGGCAACATTAAAACTTGTCTGCCTTATCAGGAGCACACCAACAAAGAAGCGACAAGATGACTGGTACGTCCAAATATGCGTTAGAACAGTGAATGAAGTAGAGGTTTACAGTGGGAAAGTAATTGCAGAAGGAGTACTTGTTTTGCCTCTGCATGAGAGAAAATGAATTCCTGTGTAGTTTTAGCCAAATGGTGACGGTGTTTGCTGATGGTCGAATCGGTGTGCTGTTATAAATTAAGACATCATCATATCTGATGCGCCAGGTCAATTTGGAAAGGGAGTTTTACCCAAATGGTGACGGTGTTTGCTGATGGTCGAATCAGCGTGCTGTTATAAATTAAGACATCATCATACGTGATGCGTCAGGTCAATTTGGAAAGGGAGTTATTGGTCTGGAGACGGAGTTGCCACGGGGCAGACATGAAAAAGAGCCAGAACTCGAGCTGAACAAATCCAAACGTAGCCACACCATTTCGTCTCGGTGCCAAATTTGTAGCCAAATGTAACAGAAGTCATATATCATGAGTAATTATTACTGTACTACATAATGCCGTTTTGAATGAGCAGAAATAGAACAAAATAGCAATATTTTCCCTCCTGCTTAGTCTTCAAAGAAATGGTAAGTTGAATATATGTGCAAATTATGCAAGTTAGTCTTCTGAAGGGGCACAGACAACAAGATTTCGTTGCTGAGATAGCTTGTGGGATTGATTTTCATTACCACGCAGACATCATTGACCAAATCTCAAAAGTAAACACAGCTCGGAAGGTAATTTAAATGAATATTGAAATTCGCATGCGCAATTGAGCATTACACACCCCACATCGTGGCATCGA
This sequence comes from Hyalomma asiaticum, assembly GCA_013339685.2. Taxonomy (NCBI): domain Eukaryota; kingdom Metazoa; phylum Arthropoda; class Arachnida; order Ixodida; family Ixodidae; genus Hyalomma; species Hyalomma asiaticum. Next base: position 57,567,855 of record CM023491.1, read on the forward strand.
CTACACCAAAAGTAACCGAAAGGTTAACCTAAGAACACCCCCCGCCCTCCCCAAGTTCTGCGAAGCTACCACAACGGCTCAGCTCCGAGATCTGCAGCTAGCAATGATGATGTCATAGCTACCATTGTCTGTTTGTCGTGCCTGCGTTAGTAGGCTCCCGTTGATACCAGGGCCTCAAGAAAATTGTTGCCACCTAACGACGATGATAACAACAACAACAACAATGCGCAGGACGAGCAACAGGTGAAGGAAAACGAGCACGTGCCGCAGGTCATGTGGAAACGTGTCGCCGTTCTGTGTGCTCATGTGGTCGAATATATTTACCTGAATGCGAACGCCAGGTCGCGCCAGCTGCATGCGGCAGCTCGTAGTTTTTGAAGCTCTCCCAAGTCGAAACTCACACTAGTTGGTAATAAACAGCCCGTAAATGATCTGTCGCGCGCTGGAGCAATTGACGTGCTGAGTTATGACTAAAAGGTGTCCCGTTACACATTGCAGCAAAATAACACCAGAGGAAAATTTTTGTGTCAGTGCTCCTTTTAAGCTCAGGGTCATAGGTCATCCAAAATGGAGCTCTTGCCAACCTAATTTTGGAAGATTATACAGTAAAACCTCGTTAAAACAAAGTTGAAGGGGAGTGGTAATTACTTCGTTATAACCATTAGTTCGTTATAACCAATATCAATTTCATCTACAGGGATTTCAAGGGGAATTGCGATTGCTTCGTTATATCCGATATTTCGTTGTATCCGGGTTCGTTATAACGAGTTTCTACTGTACCAACAAGAGCTCAACAAGAACGTTAAAATTTGAAGTTCCTTTCTTTTTCTTTTCTTTTTTTAAAAGCCACAGATTCAAATTCACTAGCATAGCTACTGCAAAGCTGTTCCAACTTCAAGTAGTGAAGTGTAGCTGGAAATGCACAGACAAGCTTTATTTTGTTTGAGACCTCTGCCTTAGTGAACTTCACGCACAAATATGTGCTGCGTAGCAGAATTAAAATTTGGTGCTAGCTCCGTATTCGCAATCGACACGTGTGCTGGGGTACAGTGTACTAGATATTTGTGGTGCCTCGGGGGGCATCAGCTTGCCGGAAGGACGTCATCCAAAATGCTAAAATATGTTTGGAAACAATCAACAATATATAGGCTTTCTTGCTCTTTTTGTTTACGAACAATAAAAAAATTGCTAGTACATGCACCGAAATAGCAATTCAAAGTAGCCACAAAGTAGCCACGTAGCAAACCAAAAAATTTCAGCACCAGACGAGGTTGGAAAGTAGAAAATTTGGCACAAAGTGGCCGCCAACAGCAAGCCTGCTGGCCACATTTACAAACTTATAACGGTTCCAGCAACACGGCAAAGTCCCCTGTCAGGACCGAGACAAGCTGGCTTCAACTTGACCGCCAGAATTCCACAGATAAGAAAGGTTCCGTGTTGGCGGTCACCACAGGGGTTCATCTCAACCTCACAGAAGCACATTTTATTTGTATTAAGTAGATTTTTTTTTAACGCTGGGTTTATGGAAATCCAACTGAATGCTTCCACACATGGTCGAATGAAACAGGAAAGAACACAGACACAAGCACCGTGTGGACCTTTTCTGCAAAGCAGAGAAACTTTAAAAGTCCCCGCTTTGCTGCACCTTCATCCATGCTGTCAAAGCGAAACGAAGCCAGCAATTGTTGATACGCTCCTGAGGAAAACCAACCAAGTGCTTCCACATTTGGCATGCTTGAGTCCCATTGTAATGCTGCAGATGTGCAGTGAAGCAAAATATAAAAAGAAATATTACAGTGACATTCCACGAATGTGGGCCAAGCGTACGGGTGCTGCACCATTTTGACGCACCGCACCAGGAATGTGTTTTAAAAATACTTTGACTGTAGTAAGGGGGGCAGTTTCTTCAGAGGCAATTTTTTTCTGCACATCTGACACACTTTTGTTTAGCACATAGTTCCATTAGGAGAGATAGTGAACCACTGTAGGGAAATGCACAGCGCTTATTATTTTAAGCAATTACGCCGTGCACTGATCATGCAAGAAAGAGAGAAGAGAGAGAGAGAGAGATGTGATTGAGGTGAGAAAAGGCATGGCCTTGCTAGAGGGATACACTGTGAGTGTGTGATTTGCACATGCTTAGCGTTTCCCTCTAGCCCTGCTGAGCCTGCCTAGAATACTATCTAGAGAAGTTGACCAACGATCCATCTATGCTTAAGCGCAGCAAAAACAGGAAGGCACGGCTCGCCACATGAACGTGATATGCTCCCTTAAAGGAGTACTGACACGATTTTGCGACGGCTCAAAATGTACATTCTTCGTTTTCTAGACACGTATTGTTAACGCCCTCCGCACACGGAAGCCAGGAAACACGTACAAAATATTTTAGTTTGGCTTTAAAGTTTTCATCGCCCAGCACTGCAAGCCAGCCTCAGCGCAACGGACATTGTGATGACGTATGAGCACAGTCTATTAAAAATCGCCGAAATCGCTGTCAGAGTCACTGGACGGCCGTGAAATTGTAGTTATTTGAGTGCCCCACGTGTAATTGACCACAGACGACAGATTTGCAGCGGTGCTATCACGAATTGCTGTCCCTACGTGCCTCAGACGTACGTCCGACTATGTTCACACATCACTAGGGAACCGCCCCCTCAAAATCGAAACCGAAAGCGGGCTTTTAAGCAAGCTGTATTAAAAATATATTCACTGCCTTGCAAGGCACCATGATACTCTTTTTAGGGTCCTCTATGCCAGTGCTTTCATTCACAGCAATAATACGAGAATGTCAAAAAATTCGTGTGAGTACTCCTTTAAAAGAGACATGTAACAGAAGCCTCGCACGCTCACCATGGCCTGCGAGTCGATGGCCAGCTTCTTGAGGTGCTTCCAGAAGTTTCGGGTCATCCAGTATGCCTCCTCCTGCTTGCCACAGATCTTGGTGAAGACCGACGCGATACTCCTGATGTGCTGAACTTCCTCGTCCGACATCTGTCGTGAGAAAGCCGGCACAAACGTAACATTCACACATCTCTGGAATTCTTATTCGCCTGAGTTCAAGTTCAAGTTGCATTATTTGCATCATCACAATGCGGGCGTGCTCGGGCAAAAAGTGAAAATAAATTCACTTGAGAGCGCAAAAGCCCCCTATATACAAGGCATACAGCAAAGGTAACATAAAGAATACATGGTATTATGGCACACAGTTTGAATAAGGCGAGGACGACGTACCTTAGATGTCCACTAAACTGTGCGCCCATTTCAGAGTGTGCTATTTGTATAGAGATCAGACCTGGCAGCCACAAGTTTCATTGGCTCTGGGAGCCCCTGACCACAAGAACAATGGCTCCGGAGGCACAGCCGATTAGAGCATGCTAAAATGCATTTTCTACTTGGTTAATTTTAGCAGAACACTATCCAAAAGAGGGGCTTCAATTTCTTAGTGTTTAAAATGAAAGAAGGTCCTTAGAAGCTCCACTGGAGTTCTCTAAGTGCAACCACTCCGCCAATGAGTCATCTATGGTGCTGCTGTTATGTTTATGTCGTTGCTATCTTCATTTGGCTGTTAAAGAAATGCAACAACAGCAAGGAGATGTGCACATGGGTGCACATTTACATGTACGGTGGAACTGTGATACAATGAATGCTGTCATCAGACGAGTTGCTACCTATAGCAAATTAAATGAAAGATAGTTTTGTCATTAGAACACTGTTAGTGACATACATTTGTAATGAAATTGTTGGTTGGTTTCTATGGTTTTACGTCCCAAAACCGGCTATGATTACGAGAGATGCTGTAGTGGAGTGCTCCAGAAATTTTGACCACCTGTTGTTCTTTAATGTGCACTGACATCTTGTAACAAATTATTGGATATTAATGAAGCTGTTTCCACGTCATATGGAATTTGTCGTACAGTTCAACCCCTTTGTAAGAGACACAAACCAGGGAGCATTTTGTGTTCCTTATACAAGCAGTCCCCTACAAGCAGAGTGCCATGTTTCCATTTTTGATCCGCCTTTATCCTGATATGGGTGCATTACAACTAAACTGACCATGAAGGAAGGTTACAGCCTGTTCCAAAGTGTTCTCCATACACCATTTGCCTTAATGTTAGGTGACTTGCTTGGCGGACTGCGTCACTCAGAATGCAATCCATGTTTTCTCCACCAAGACTTTCTCGTAATACCCAGTTATTATTTCCTTCCGTTTCCACAACAAATAAACTGCAGTTACCTGCCAACAGTGGAGTGTTTACAGTTAGAATGTCTATTACAAGCATACACAATGGCGGTTCCACTTCTCACGCCGGCAATTACCGACCTATATCGCTTACAAGCATTTGTTCTAAAATATTAGAGCATATCGTTTCGAAGCACTTGCTATCCTATCTTGATGAACATAACCTAATTTTTTCCTGCCAACATGGCTTTAGGAAGGGATTATCTACCGTCACTCAGCTTATTGAGCTTGTACATGATCTTTCTAGCACAATTAATTCCCGTGGTCAAATTGACATTATATTTTTAGATTTTGCAAAGGCCTTCGATAAGGTGTCGCACAAGAAGCTTTTACTTAAAATCGATGTTACCTTTAAAAATACGGCCCTTACCCGCTGGTTTAGTTCTTATCTTACAGGCAGAGAACAATATGTTCAACTAGGTCATCAGCAGTCTGGTCTATGTCCTGTGGTATCTGGGGTGCCCCAGGGTAGCGTCTTGGGACCCCTCTTGTTCCTGGTGTTTATAAATGATCTTCCAAAAAATATTACAACCCAAATAAGAATGTTTGCCGACGATTGCATACTATACAAAAATATAACGTCTCCCAGCGACCAGGCTGAACTTAACCTTAACTTGCAGAATATTAAGAACTGGTGCGATCAGTGGCAAATGCAGCTTAACCCCTCAAAAACTGTTTTCATGTCCATTTCTAGGAAGAAGAATATTCTTAGTTATCTATACAGTATCAACGGTCACGAACTTTCTCAGGCTCATCAATATAGATACCTAGGCATCATATTTACGCCCGACTTGCGTTGGAATCTTCACGTAGAGGAACTTTGTTCCAAAGCTAACAAGGTGTTATGGGGCCTGAGACGTAACCTTCACAGTGCCTCTCCTGAAGTTAAAACTTTAGCTTATAAAACCCTTCTACGACCCGTACTCGAGTATGCTAAAGTAGTTTGGGATCCTTATACCCAAACTAACTGTTCTAAACTTGAGAAAATACAGCGCCTTAGTTCTAGGTTTATATTTAACAAATACTGCCGTCTTCATTCACCTACCGAGTTATGTAAACTTGCAGAGCTCCCCCCACTACAACGACGAACCGAATATGAAAGGCTCAAATTCCTTTTCTTAATAATTCACAGTCACGTTAAAATAAGCTACGACAAGTACTTCGAAATCAAAACACAGGAAACATCAAGACACCGACACAGCATGTACATACCACCCCACAAAATTCACAACGATTGCTTCAGGTACAGCTTCTTCCCTAGGGCGATTCAACAATGGAATTCGTTACCAGACTCGGTTGTGAAAATTAATTCACTTTCTGTATTTCTAGAGGCAATAAATCCAATTGTGTACTGTGATGCCATGCACTGAGATTGTGATGCCAGGCGTAATTAACGTGCTTTGTAATTAGGATATGTATTTATGGTGTGTTCTGATATGTTACATAATATATGTCTCAGTAGTGTTTTCTTTGTTGATGGTTTCCCTGACTGACCTCCCTCCTTCAACTGTATTTCCTGCAGCTTTGATACTCATTGTATATATTTTGATATGAGCAGTGAAATTAGTTCCAGCGGTGCAGTTCCTTTTTTGTTCTTCTCAGGCACATTGCTGTTTTATTTTTCATTCCACTCCTGTAATAGCCCGCCAAGGGCTGACAGTATCAATAAATGAAATAAATGAAATAAATGAGATATCAGACCAACGTTTCAGAATATTTTGTCCTGTATAAGCAATTTTCTTGAGAACTGTGCTACAAAGAGGTCCAACTAATGGGAGAGATGGGGCATCCAAACAGGCGGATGAATGACATCTCTTATACCCAACTGTCTCCTACGTCAGCACAGACATACCCAATAAAGTGGACAATGGAATGCCTGCCGTCGTAGCCCAGTAGAGCATCGGATGCGTCATCCGAAGGTTGTGGGTTCAGTCCCCACCAATACCAGGTGTGTCCTTTCGTCCACTTTAATTCCTTTCCGTTTATGTCGTAATGACCACACAACAGCTACCTAAACACTACAAACCGCTTCCCCTACGCCTTCCCTGGCCTCACTGTCGGTTAGATTCATGAGGTTGTGCCTAACCATAAAAACAAGCCCTTGATCCTTTCCCCTTTCACTGTCTCCTATAAAGGGCTTTGACTGTAATGAGCTCAGAATGTGCTCCTCTGTGCCTCTAGTTGTTCTCATTTACGCTACATCCAGTACTCCTGTTATCGTCCAGAGTTCCTATGCCGCTGCTCTTCAATTGTGACCAGATTTTGCCGGAAATGCACTTTCGCTTTCCATCAAGCCCCACCGCAGACTGAGCGATCCTCACGGTCACGTGAGCAGACATGCTTGTGGTCCCTAGTAAAGATAGTTCATGTGCAGTACTCAGTGAATGAAACACAATACTTGCTGCATCATCACTTTATGCAGGCAACAAGGAGCTGAGTCATCAAGGCACTCCAGAAAGCGAGAGAGCTTTTGAAGCGTTTGGTGTCAGTTTGGTTATTCAGTGATCACCCAGTACATGCCAGTAGCATGAAATGTGCTGGCCATCACATGCTCCGTTTCAACTGCCGAGTACTGTAAGACCCACCTCTGAATGTGTGGGTAAGACACCCGACTTGTGGGTGTGGCTTTCTAGGTCGGGAACTCAACCCTCCCTACGTATTCCTGCATTTCTTTATGGAGCACATTGTGTTACACGTTACAGACAGACAGACAGACAGACAGACAGATTTGCCTGGTAATGCTCAAGCATTGAAAATTGCATCTGGTACGCAGCGCAGTTTGGCCCGGCCAGGTCGTTTAGAAGAGACAGAGGCCAGAAAGCTTTAATTCTGGAATTTTACTAGGGGTGTACCAATATTGGAAATTTCCAATAGTATTTAAATCATGGTTGCTATTAAATTTTAACTTTCCTTTTACTACTTAAGCTATTCAAGGTCGGTAACTAAGGGACATAATATGGCATGTCTCGCCAGGTGGCCCATTCCTGCATGTAGCACACTTTGCCGCATAACACCCATGCATTGTGGCGAAACTAACACTCATGACCACGGCAAGGATAACACTTGTATATTGCGGCGAAGTTAACGCTTGTGTACTTCGGCGAAGTAAGCTCGGTTCTCTGTTGTGTAGTTCTCTGCTAGAGTGTTCTTTATGACTTGACTGTTCTTTTTCTAGTTAAGCAATAAGTTCTTTTTCTTTTTGCCCATGTTTAGCAGTACATTTCTTTGTAATTTGACAACGTATTAACCAAAAACATTTGAACAACATTCGAAAAATATTTGATTCTGTTTGCGCTTGAGCATTAATATTTGAATTCGCTTAGCAGTCAAGATTTTTGCTATTCGCACAGGTTAGATTTTCTACCTGCCGATACTAGTACCACTTTACGACACAAGCTGCAGATGGGTACCGCCGGATAATTCTGACCTGCACCGTCGTCCTCACTATACAGAAGCATGTCTATGCCCACTGTAGGACAAAGGCCTGTCCCATGGTTCTTCAATTAACCCCCTCCTGCGCTAAATGTGGCCATGTACAGTAGAACCTATTTATAACGAACCCGGATATAACGACATATTTGATATAGCGAAGCAATCACAATTCCCCTTGAAATTCCCATAGATGAAGTGGATATTGGCTATAACGAACTAATGGTTATAACGAAGTAATTACGGCTCCCCCTTCAACTTCGTTATAACGAGGTTTTACTGTATATCCTAACAAACTTCCTTATCTCATCTGCCCACCTAGCTTTGTGCCGTCCCCTGCGATGCTTGCCTTGTCTAGCGATCCGTTCAGTTACCCTTAATGACCAACGGTTGTCTTGCCTTCACATTACATGTTCTGCCCACACCCATTTCTTCTTGATTTCTACCGAGATTTCCTTAACCTTGCGTTTGTTTGCTGTCCCACTCCATTCTCCCTTTGTACCTTAATGTTACACTAATCATTTTCCTTTCCGAGGCTCCCGTACTGTTCTTGAATTTTCAGCTTAACCTCTTAAGCTCAACCATGCACTCAAATCTAGGCATGACATGGGCATCTGTTGCTGAATTTTGCCCGTATAAAAATGCAGACAACGTGGCAAAACTCGCAACATGCCTAACGTCATGCAACGACTGGCTGAAACATACACGGTGAGACTCATGTGCACTGTCGAATAACCTAGAGAGCAGCAGTGAGTCATCGCGTCCCAGTGGGTGAACATGTGAGACAGACGGGGAGAGAAGGAGGAAGCGGAGAGTGCACGCCGACGCTAATCATGACATGCGAAGAAGGAGGTACCTCTGACGCAAAGAAGCTACCAGTTGAACAGAGAGCTTTCCCTCAGATTTGCGTGTGCCGACATCAGGTGACCCGTGCCGAAACTTCTACGAAACCCGCTGAGACGTAGTTAAAGAAACTGTGAATAACAGCGAGTAGTAGAAGCTCGCTGGTAGTCTCAGTCACCATGTGACACAGTGATAGAAGAAAGAAGTTGAACGACACTGCTCCGTAGACTAACCGTTGAGAACGACCAGCACGGCTCATGTTGAGAAGACACTTCGAGTGGCCCTGATGAATAGGGCTCTGTGTGTTTTATTCTCTATTGTAATGCATGAGCTCGTATATTTGGTGCTAGCTGGTTCTGTGTTATGTTGTAGCCCGTCTATGCTTGTATTTTGAAGAGCCATGTTTGTGCACGTTTGTATAACTGCCTGTTTAATTAGAATATATTGTTTTGTTTGATCGTTCTTGGCGCTGAATCAGTCTTCGAACCACCGCTGGAGTTTTGCTACTGCACCAAAGGGACCTGGAACTTAATTGTCCAAGCTTTCATGGAGTCATTTTCGGGGAACTGATACATCGATTCTTAGAATCTTTACTGGCAATTGCCTCCCACATCTAATAGCTTGGGATGGGTGACAACGCCAAGCTGCAGTTTTGCAGCTGTGTTCCCTGTAACCCCCACATTTATCAACGAGAAATAAAAGTTGACTGTTTCAGTCACAAATCAACAAAGGTAAAATCCCATGTCCTGGCTTGTTGTATGCCCCTTTAAGCTGCGGTACAAATTATGCAGTACTCTAGCTGTGGCCTAATCACTTCCATAATTAAGAAAAGACGTCTCATGGTCTCTTTAAGCGTCACCTGCTGTTCAATGTCGAGGTGAAGCCTCCCTTCGCCCACGAGGTAGAGGAGGACAATCGTGTCGGCCTGCGGCGTGCCATTTCTGACGACCCTCATCACCTCTAGGGCGCGCCTCAGGTCGTTGTACTGGTCCTCTTCGTCCTTTTCGAAACTGGTGATGTTCTCCTCGAACGTTGGCAAAATTCCTGCGCGGGATGGTAAAAAAATAAATAAGAAAATCATAAACCAGGACAAGCTCTCCTGCTTGTCAGCCAGATTGCTTGAACCAATTAACTCCCCAAGATTTCTTAGACCTAGAATATACGTCACACCCGCGAGACCTACAACTATCGGATATTGTTACAAGGTTGAACATGTCTACTTTCCATCAACGTACTGATGCATTTATGTAAATGCAGTTTGTTTTTGCCCATTCTACAGAATTATGCAGTGCTGTGCTTGGTCACATAAGGTCTCTACTGCTCTATGAATTCTTATTGTATGTTGCCAAATCATTCATATTCATGTTCAGTACTGCTTGTTACATCTTCCTATGGCCCACGTATTTTCCCACTCCTGTGACAGCCCTTTGCGGCTGCAGTACGTTGAAATAAATAAGTAGATGCCCTGGGGGTGCTAAAAACACCTAGCATTGCCTGGTTTGTGAATGAATAACATAGAAGTACCTTTGTTGTTGGCTGGAATTGCTCATGAAGGAGTATCTACACCAACTTTTTAAGTAATACGAACTCACCAAATGGTCCTCGCACACTGAAAGGACTGCACAGAGTAAGCAACCATACTGGGAGACACTTTTACGGTATTACTAGAGTTGATGGACAAATTGCAGAAATGGCGTCATCGAGACCATTGTTTTACTGACAACACAAACCAAAATTTCCTGGCATTGTGTAGTTCTCAGGTCAGGTATGGCAAAGCTGCTCATTAAAGAAAAGTTTTGATAAGAAGAAGATGAAGAAAAGAAACCAGCACTTGTAATGTGTCGACATAACCGAGTACAGAAACAAGTTTGCAGGAACAGGAGTTATAAAATAAAGTAATTTAGAACATTCAGCTAATATACTCAACAGAGTATGGGGGGTATGGATCTTCACCGAGTACGACAAGACAAGGCAAGTTCAATGTGGTAAGTCCTCCATCCTCGTTAAGCATAAGCAGCTCCAGTTGATGCCCTTTACTACTACATCACTTTTATTGAACCACATAACCGTCCACAGAACAAACTTGTTCTGCTGACCTTTTCTAAACAACTCTTTATAACACCTACGCTGAACTAACCTTGAATTGTGCGTATCAGTGAGATTTACATTACCACCAATTCTCTGGTTTACTGCAATACCTACTGCACTTCATTCGCTCTGACATCAGTTGCATTGGCCAAAGCAGCTGTCGTAAGCGTCACAGAAAAAAATAAAGGACATACTGTACTTTGTACACGTGGCTGTTCCACCTGACACTGCCTGGCTATGGCTGGAGTGAGAGCCCTGATGACAAACTTTCTCGAGGAAGTCCCTTCCACAAGCCAATTACTGCTCATAACATCTTAACAAATTCTTTCGCTACAAATTTGAGAGCTTTTGCTTGAAGGGTCCCTGAAACGTTTTTTTGACATTGCGTCACTGATTAGGCAACACAACTGTGAAATCATTCACGCCATAAATAAAGCGAAGCACCATGCGCTAAGGCAGCTATGGGTTATTTCTGTCGCCTTCCTCCTTACCACAGTTGTTCCTGCTCAACTCGATCAGCTGCGGAGTGCACGCTAGCGACGACTGCGCCTCCCTCGTCATCTGCCCTGCGAAGTCCTTCGTAGCGACATAGCGTCACGATATCCTCACTGAGGTCGCCGCCTCGGCAGTGCTAGCCTCTGTAATAGAGCGCCGGTGACTCGTGTGTACGCCGCCAGATACCGTGACGATACCGTTGGCTGTTAGTTGGCTGAAACGAAGGAGCACGTTGTAGGAGCACGTTCTTGCAGTTAGATTGGGAAAATTACGTGCACGTCACTCGTTAGGGGGCCAATCAGCGGCCTCCCATTCCATTGTTCGACAGGCGGGGGCGTTTGAAAACGCATTTCGACAAGCCGCTGCGATCTTTTGCGATGCGCGTGTTCAAAGCCTTATTGTAAATTACACACTTTACGCAGAGCGCTGAAATCTGTCCTCTATTGATCCTAATGACTCGCTCTACCGGATCACCATGTTTTCACAAAATCGTCAAAACCGTTTCAGGGTCCCTTTAAAGGGTGAATGATGATACCAAGGGCGCAGTGTAGCAGTTGAACTCGCATGGTGTCCAGAGTACGTACAAGCGTGCTAAAATATCTGTCACCCACGAAACCTCTAGCACATTACGCAAGGACTGTAATAACACTGTGATAGTGACACTGTGCTGTTCATGAAAAACATGGATGTGGGCATCAGTGAAATTCGATCCTTTATTATGATGACTCCAAATACTGTTTGACAGCTTTTAATTGTCAACAAAGATCTAAGTTAAGAAGGACATGCTGTAAATGAAATGTTTTGGACTGCTGTACGCATGAAAAACTTATTTGGGAGCAATTCATCCAAGGCCACAAAACCGGGCCTGAGCAGCTCTGGTGCTTGAACAATGCGGTACATAGAAAACAAACACACACACACACATATACCGATCATAGTGACAATATGTGTCTATAAAGAGCAATTGTAAGAGCATGGTTCCCTCATCTGTTTTAGCCTCTACCCCAGACCTTTTTCTACAACACCACTACCGGCCGCTGTTCAATGAACCATCCAGGATCCAGGAAGAGTGTGGTCAACTGTAATGCGCTTTTCTTCTCTTAATTTTCAATAAATGATGGATTTCTACTACAGTCTCACAGCTAAACAGTGTGCTGAATAGAAAGCCACTAACCTGATGTTCCTGTATTTCAGAAGAAAGTAACCATGTGTTCATCAGGGTATTTTTAGGACAACTGATTATTTCTTCGAGGCGCCTTGTCAAGAACCTTGGCCCCACTGTTTACTGACTTCAAGTTGGCATATCTACCCCTGTTTTGTCTGTGAGTCTTCTTTGTTTGCACTTTGGTGGCTCACGTAGTAACGTAGCACAATGGTCTACAACAGCCTTTACTGAATCGGATTCATAAATGCTACTCTGTAAAGCACGAGCCAACAAAGCCGTGCACAACATCAACACGTCGGCCAGCACTTTGCCACATAAAAATAATTGAATGAGGTTTGTATCAACATCAGGCTCGCCATCATCTGCCAGCAGCACTGGCATTTTGTCAAGCGAAGAATTTTCGACATTTTGCTCCAGTTCCGCCTTCGTCATCTTGTGCACGTAACAGCGAAAAACTAAATGTTTTAACTGATTGAAATCACTGTCCAATACCCGTCCTGTGGCAGTCAAAGGACGTGTCGCTTTGATTGCCACAAGCTGGGTATTTGACAATGAAGTTCTGCCGTAGAACTTCAGGGGATGGCGGAGAGTTCATTGTGCGGAGAACTCGAGAACGTCACCGGAGGTTAACGCTCGCTGAAGCCTCCTTGAAGAAATACTGACTCCGCATAGCGACACATTCAACACAAGAGGTTTTCTCGCAGCATTGCAGAATGCAATTTGCTGCTTATTTCTGAATGCCTTAGAGCCCGTTACAAGCGTGTATGAGATATGAAAACGCAGTTAGGAGAGATGTGCATATTAGGTCCAGCAGGTATGCTAGCGATTCACCGTATCTTCCGCGGTAGCGTGGGGTTGCGCGCGTTGCTCAAGTTTTGTTTGCTGGCTGCTATTAAAGCGCAGCTAATTCTTTTATTTTAAGGCGAGAGATTCAACACAAATGCGCGAGCTAAGGTGTCCAGCGTCGAGCACAATCAATATCAAGGCACACACACAGCTACCGCGCTGGTTTTGATATTTACGAGCAGGAACACAGAATCAGTGAGGCGCAATTGTGCGACCCCTGCATTGCAACGGAATGAGCAAGAACGTTCGCTACGGCTAACTTTAGAGTATGACATACCATCGAACGGAATTAGGCGCTGCAGGATGGCGAACAGATGTGCCTCCTCCAGCTGCATGCAGGCGTTACGGCGATCGCTTGTTTATCAAACAACCGCGGATCGTGCCCGAGTTTGTCGGCTAAACACTCGACTGAGCAAAGTATAACGCGACTCTACGCAATTCCAACACCGGCGAAGACGACAGAGAGCCGAGCTAGAACAAAGAGGGGGAAAACTGACACCACGGAGCATGCGACATGCGAGCAGACGACAAAGCAAGATGGATTCGGCGTCTTTTTTTTTTCTCTCTTGTGCGGGGTCTCACCTAGCAACACTTTCCAGACCGTGAGCCGGTGAACCGAGGGCAGGCAAAACTTGCGGCAGAAATTGGACAGCTTCTTGAGGTCTATGGGCTTCTCGCTGAGCAGTATCTCGAGCGATTTGTTCTCGTTTATTCCGCGGAAGCCCACTTTGTCGTAGTAGTGGGCTCGGAAGTTCATCTCAGCTGCCATGACACCAGCTGGACGAGCGGGTTTGCGACCGCAGCGCCGCTTACCAAAATATATATAAAAAAAGTGAGCGCAAGGAGCGCTGCTTGGGCCAGCTAGCAACACAACTTTCACGTGAAAAACAACTGAGTAATAAAATGTGCATCATGTAGTTTTTATGGCAACTTTGGAAAACGAAACCAAAACCTAATGAGGGAGCGCTGGCCACGGTAACGATGTATAACTACGCAATATTAGTAGAGTAAAGACAACCACGTCGTTTGCTACGGCGTCCACCATTACCGGTCCTGCACCGACTGGGAGTCGCGTTGCAGGCGAGTGTGTGAGCTGTTTGTCGGCAGCATGGGGGGCGAGAATACTGCAAGAAAGAGATCATTTGTTGATGATAGGTAAACAAACAGCACTCTTTCACGTTATGCCTGTAGTTTGACATTGCTTTGAATCACGAACGCTTTTTCAACAACGAACTAACACGCTCGTTGGCGTGATAGTTCGTTTGATGTCCAATGATGATACAACTCAAAGAAACAGCAGTTGGCAGCAAGGGCCGACGGACCGCACGTAGAGTGTACTAGAATTCTAGTACACTCTACCGCACGCATCGGTGGTACTGCCAGCCAATCACAGAAGCAAACAAAATCGTCGTCATGCGACCTTTTCAAAATGGCGCCGTGTTTATGCCTTCAGTACATGTGGACCGTCTGCTGTTCTTGAGTCCTTTCATCGGTATAAGCCATGATGTGTTCGAGAAGCATGGACGAAAATAAGTGGAGTATCAGTGTTCCATCCGCAAAAGGACGTGGCACAGTTCATTTCGCTTGCGAGACTACTTGACGCGTGAAACTTCACTGAACTGAGTTGAAAAACTCGGGTGGCGGCGCTTGTCCTCGCCGGATGTTTCCATTGCAAGTGCTTGTTTTCAGCTCAATAGAGAATTATCCTTTCCATGTTCCGCTCTAACAGATAAATGAAGACATCAAAATCTATGCATCTGTCCAATATTGTTGCCACCCTCGCTTTATTTTGGTAACATGGAGAGCTCAAATAAGAAACTATTCGAAGCTTCGCGGAGGTACATTGGCTGGCGGTTACAAAAGCGTGGGAGAGGCTTCACAGCAGGCTTGAGTTGTATCCGAGACACCCGCTGACGTTGGTCTACAAGAGAGGGATAACGCGTTTATCCTGGAATTAGTGTAGCACAATGGACAACTGAAGGCTGAATGCCCAAATTATTGCTGCCCTACAAGTAGATATGCATGGCGTAGCTGCACTGTTTCGAAATCATTATTACGCAGCAATAACACTTACGTTTCTTGATGACAAAGAGATCGCGAAGGTGGCCGGATAATAAATGACTTATTATTTGAAACAAGGCTTTGGTCGAAGCGCATGTTTATTATTATTATTATTATTATTATTATTATTATTATTATGTAGCAGCATATCCGGATAAACAGGACAAATATATGCTCTGCGAAAGACAAAAAAAAAAAAAAAAAAAAAAACAGACTCTAGGAGGAAAATACGTCTGCAACGTAAAACACCGGCGTCTACCCACAAGCTCAAGCTAACAAAGGAGAAATATCTTTCAAAAAGAACTGTTAGAACTGAAGACAGCGCATCCTGTACTCTTCACCACCGTGCTCTTCACCGATAAGGAGGGCCAATCAAGCAAATGTGCTCTGATGCTTTGTAGAGTAGGGAACTTGGAGGACAAAGATAAAAAAAAAAGGATGATGATGATGATGTTGATTGTGGTTCGGCAAAGGAAAGGGTGCTAATTTCTGCCTCCCATACTGGGGACATGGCTAAGCGTTCATGGGGGAAGGGGAAATGTAGTGACAGAGAGGAGAGAAAAGCGCCCTGGACGACACTTGGAAGAGGGCGTCGAGCCGAGTCCGCCCATGCGTCCGAGTAAGCTACGGCTGCAGACAGATGTGGCGGTTAAAAGAGAGCGCTAGTGGCTGTTGAAAGTCGCTGTTGAAGAGAGCGCCAGTTTGGGCTTGTTGTATACACAATTGGACACACGGGTCGCAATGCCTGTGTACACAAACGATCCGAGAGCGCACCGTGTCCCGTGGAAAGGTTGTCGAAGTCCTTTTTGCTGCAAGGCGCACCTTTACTCACTTGTTCACCAATGATGTAAATAAAGCGTTCAAACATAAAGGGCGCGTTTTTCTTGACAACCAGTGGCATCACAAAAGGCAATAATATGCGATGAGAAGACAACAGGGTCTACCGGAACAAGTGTCTGAACGCGAAGTATGCAGATCTGATGTATGCAATAAAGAATTTTGAACAATACATTTCATGGTAATGCCGCGAGAAACGATAAGAGCTGTTTACATGCTTACTTCGTCGTTCTATTTTGTGTGGCTGTGTGTAACTCGTGAACTTCGCATATTTCGTGTAAAGCGAAACGACAACAGGTCACGGGCACGGTCCATTTCTTTTTTCATTTTGAAATGCCAAGCATTTCTCGGCGAACTTGAGCAACTTTGAGCGTATCTATCTATCTATCTATCTATCTATCTATCTATCTATCTATCTATCTATCTATCTATCTATCTATCTATCTATCTATCTATCTATCTATCTATCTATCTATCTATCTATCTATCTATCTATCTATCTACGTCTCGGACTCTCCTGGTCGTCTCGTTCACCTGGCATGCCCCCAATTTTAAGGTGATAGCGTATAAACATGAATCATCGATCTTTACATCATTAATGTGATGCAGTCCTCATGTACGTCGCGACTAATGGTACTGCAACCACATGTTTCTCGTACCCGTAGCGTTCGTCCCGCGGTACGGCGCGTTTGTGTCGCCTTTGTGGCAAGAACTTCGCGGCCGCACCGACGCAGCGAGAGGGGTGCATCAGAGCACCGGCCGACACTGAGCACTGCTGCCAGCAGGTGTCCCATGGCTTCCCCATTGTGAGAAAACGGCGGCGTGTCATCAAAACGGACGGGGCCGGGAAGAGTGCTTTTATTGGTGCTGCTGTTGTTTTTCAGCAAGCCTCTTCACCGGACCATACCGGGAATCATCGGCTGCCACTCTGGTCACGTTACCCCTGGCCGCAGAGAAGCAGCGAAGGCGGGGTGCGACCTCCTCTCTTCGACGGCGGAGACGACGTCGTGATTGGACTCTATTGTACATAGTGTTGTATATAATACGAGCGCAAACGCGCTCGATCAGCTCCGAGCTCCGATCATCATGTAAAATAAATCATCTCTCTCTTCTTCTATCACGTCATCGTCTCCGTGTCGGCTCCGTACTTCGGCCACCTTCCCTTGGAGTCGGGGTGGGTGAAACGTCGACCTGGTAGCGTGGAATCCCAGGACCGACGGCCCGACTCCTGCAAGCCCACGAGGATCCCAACAGCGGCTATGCGCCACGGCCCACAGGTGTTTGAATTTCATACAACGTGCGACACTCAAGTACCCAACGGAAATAGAACACACCTAAAATCAATAAAGGTGTGCCGTTTTTCGCAGCTTGCGTTTGAAATGTAGCGTGACGAGCACGCAGACGCATACACCTGCCAAAGGGTAAGGGGGTATCCAACCCGTGCGCCCGAAGTGTCAAACAAACACGCTACCACTAGGCTGCGTAGTGGCTTAATCCCACGCGGTATATATATATATATATTGTGGGGGTTGGGGGTTGGGGACGCGCGTCCCGCGCGACGCCTCGTTTTCCTTGGAATGCCCCCGCATCCCCCTCTCCCAGCTGGATGGAGCGGCGGCCCGTCACTGTCGAAGGCCACCTACTTTGCCCACGTGGTTTTAATCAGTCCATCATTGGATAGCTGGCAGGTGCTCGCAAGTTTGCGCGTTTGGGGTTTGTGGAGATGCTGAGGGAGAACTCGCTGGGACTCGGAACGGTGCTCACGTATCTTTGTGACCCTCCGGCCGACGAGGCCATCGGCCAGATCGCGCGCCACTTCGAGCCTCAGCGACCACCGGCGGCCACCTGCGATCGGCACCCACCTGTATGTTCTTTTCCTTCTATTTTCCTTTTCCGAGGGCGCGCGGTCGCAGGTGCGCTGGCCGAGGGTTAGGTGGCTCTCCCCCTGCATGGT
The DNA here is from genome assembly GCA_013339685.2 of Hyalomma asiaticum. Classification (NCBI taxonomy): domain Eukaryota; kingdom Metazoa; phylum Arthropoda; class Arachnida; order Ixodida; family Ixodidae; genus Hyalomma; species Hyalomma asiaticum. The sequence continues at coordinate 57,585,813 of CM023491.1, forward strand.
CCTTGTGTGTTATTTTGTGTTCGCGTGTTGTTGATTGTTATTGTCCTTTGTTTATATTTCATCCGACTGCTTCGGCCTGTTATGTTTCTATTATTAACCTTGTTATTAAATTACCATTCTCGGAGAGTGGCGCCTAATGTTCTCTTTCGCCGCGTGCGACGATTCGTGCTGTCCCGCCTCGAGACGGGCCGCGGGCTGACGCGCGCGGCAGCGCGGCGATGCATGGCTTGAGATGAGCGAGCGCGCGGACGCGACGGCCTCATTCTCTGCTCGTCGAGTGCCCGAACACCACGGCACGGTGTTGCTGGCGGCGAGTTCGCCGTTCGTAAACCCCTCATTTTGGCGCCCAGCGTGGGGCCAGGGGCCTAGCCCTTGGTCGTTCAAACGATGAACAGGTGTCGGCAGAGTGGGGTAGTTGCGTTGAGTTCCCAGAGTCAAATGCGCTTTGGTTGAGCGTGGCCGTCTCTGCCGTGTGCCGAGCGTATTTCTTTCTTTTTGTCTGTCCATCCTTTATCTCTGTCTATGCATCGTGGTGTGAGGAGAGGCAAATGCCACTTTTCAAACGGATTGGTAACCCGCCTCGAAGTTGCGTGAGGCGAAGCGTGGAAGAGGAAAGGCGTGATGCGAGTTGCCACCGAGATGCAGCAGTTCGTTCTTGGCGGCGGAAACTCGCTGCATTGAGCAAGGCTTCCATCATGTCATGGCAGGGAGAGTGACCATCTTGCCTCCAGTCGAACGTTCAAGTCGGTGAGTCCAACGGCTTTCTTTAGACATTGCGTCGTGCGCGCCTTTCTTCAGTAAATTCATAACCAGTGAAAGAATAGTTGACGCACTATTTCTTGCCCGGGTCGCCTAAAGTCTCTTTTCGTTAAATGTTGACAGGCGCTGTTCGGTGCACATGGCCGACATGCATCGAGGGAGGCAAAGATGGCGGAGTGGCCGCGGAGTGGAACAAAGGCAGAAGAACAGTGGAACAAAGGCAGAACAAAGGCACCGAGAGCAGAATTCTCGTGAGGGGAGACGAAATGCCGTTGTTCGGACATACGCCTGTGAGCCGCTCCTGCCAATAGGGGCCCCACTATTTCTTCCTTCTCCTCCTTTTTCTAAGACTTGCGCCGCTGCCGCTGCGCCCACCACTGATAGGTTCCATGGAGCGGAAGAGGCCACATTTATCATGTTTTCGCCTTCCTGATTGGCCGAAGACACCTGCAGCTTCGACAGTGCCGCACGGAACTATACTGAAACAGAGTACACCACATCAGAGCCGTGGCTGAGAACACGAAGTGCCTAATTGTGCAGATGGTAAGTCTGAGAGTCTTTTTCACCGCTCCAAATGAGCTGGGTTGAAATCCGCGCAGGCATGCAGTCTCTTTTTCTGTTCATGAGCGATAGGGGTTACGGACAGCATCGCCACCATTTTCTGATATTGTAGCGGTTCCCGTAATGGCTTACGCTATAAAATGCAAATAAAAAAAAGAACGATAAATACACTTTGCCTTTGCTGTTAAATTCATTCTGATCATTCCGCTCTGATTGTAAATTCGCAGTACTTATGAGGTAGCCTTGGCCAATCCCGCGGGGTGGGTATGCTCCGGAGCGCAGGAAACAACAACAACAACAACAACAACAACAACAACAACAACAACAACAACAACAACAACAACAACAACAACAACAACAACAACTTTTATTCACGAACTTGAACTACGCGAAGGACGCAACACCAGAAGTAGGAGACGGGACGAGTGCAGAGCGCTTCTAGTATTCTGTCCTTCGCGCAGTTTTTGACCAAACATATTTCAAACTAGCGCCCCTCTGTGCGTTACTTCAACAACAACAACAACAACAACAACTTGCGAGACAGTCCTTGCGTCATGTAGGCTACGTCCCCATGTTCCCACATTTAATAATAATAAAAAAAAAACAGGTCCTTGCTTTGTTTCTTGTCCCTGTCCACGTCTTTGCTCTGTTTTAAGTTTCGCGTCTTCTTCTTGTCGCTGTGCCGTGAGGGAGGGGGGGTTAGGGGTGGAGGAGCAGCGCAAACAAGTGCCCGCACGTGGAACACCGGTTCGAACCGGTCACCGTACTCGGGTGGCACAAACGGCGACCGTCTTCTTCGGTTAATAGGAGCGGAGCCCGGCCGAGATCGTGCGTGGCCACATAGCGCGCGCTTCCAAGAAGGGTTCGCTTCGGCCGCCGCATCGAGGACACGACCGTTTTCGTCGTTGTCCTCCCGGCCGAGTCACGCGACACTTGCGGTGCTGACGGGTTGCACGTGGTCGAACTCGTACGGCCCGAAGCGGATCGATGGGAGCTCGCAAGAAGCACGGTGATCGGCCCACCCACGCGGCGTGCGACGAAATGAGTCGGGAGTCAAAGCTCCGGACAACCCGACATCGCGCGCACTTGTTGCAGTAGTTGCCGCGTCTGCAGCCACACCTGACTAACAATGGCGGGTGCACCAGAGACGCAAGGACTGGCAAGGCGAAGCCGGAACAGAATTCGCTCCTTTGGTTCGTTGGCTTCCGCATTTATAGGTGCCATCTCAATAGGAGGTGCACGCGAGGTCTGAACGCACGGCACTTCGTATCATGGCATAAACCCTTATTTTGATGGGAGAGCAGACGATATGGACGTTCGACGTGTGAGTCATCGCAACAACAACAACAACAACAACAACAACAACAACAACAACAACAACAACAACAACAACAACAACAACAACAACAACAACAACAACAACAATTCACCAGTCCTTCTAGAGCCTTTTCCTTTTTTCGTATTGGTGTTTATTGTTCTTCTCAGCCTCAATATTATGATTATGGGATAGCCGGTTCTCACACGTAGCCTACATTCCCATGTGTGCACATTTAAATAAAACAACAAGAACAACAATTCACGAGTCCCTTATTATATGTAAGACGACGGTGAAGGCCGTGCCAAAATTTCTTTGGCGCTTCCTTTCCAGCGGTGTGCAATTCGCACTTGCATTCGCACTTGCATTCCAAGATTACAATTAGAATATGCGGCGCTTGGTGACAAATGCTCATTCCAACCTGAAGTGGGCTTTGCCTCATAGCACTCTCGCGCTGCGGCGAAGCCAAACTTGTATACTGCCCAGAATATTCGTGTACTGTGGAGAAGCTGACACACGTGTACTGCGGCGAAGTTAGGACTCGTGCACTGCGCAGAAGCTGACGCTCATGTGTTAGCTTAACACTCGCGTGTTGCGGAGAAGCTAACGTTCGTGTTCTGTGGAGAAGCTAACACTTGCGCACTGCGTTGAAGTAAACACTCGTGTACGTGGTGACGTTAACACTCATGCACTCATATTCATGCCCATGTGCTTAGAGTTGTCGATAGATTCGCCCTTGCGCTGTCAATCGCTAACCTCCTGGTTAGCTCATTTGGCAGAGCGAGCGCCCCGGGCGTTGGCCGCGGGTTCGAACCCCGGACCAGGACGAATTTTTCGGCTACTAGGAAGCTTTCATTTGTGAGAAATCCGCATGGATTTCCTTGTAGCCTTGTGCTACAAAACGGGTGGATGCTAATTTTACCTTTCATGAACGTTAATCCGCCTTGCGGGTTTCCGCAGAACTCATTTGCCTACTCATGTACGGCGGAGAAGCTAACACTTGGGTACTGAGGCAAAGCTAGTATTCGTCTACTGCGGCGAAGATGGCTCATGCATATGGACACTTCTCTGTTAGGCTCTTCTTTAGGACAACTAGTCTTTTGCTTGGGACAACATCGTAAATGTACACTAGGCACGCAGTAAGCCTTTTGCCCATGTTTAGCAGCACACTTCTCCGCACTTTAACACGGTATTATCCGGACAGATTCTTCAAAAATTACTTGAAAAAATAATCGATTCGTTTCGCACTCAAAAGTTTGCTACTCGCACAGCTCTGTTCCTTTGTCATTCTCTTACGGCTATTGCTTAGGCACTCATTGCCGCGGCACCAATATTGGCTGTTTTTGATTGATATAGGCTGTAAAAAGCTGGCATTTAATCACATGCGTCACACACACGCATAGGCGAACATTGCAGGTGTGATCCACGAGTAATCATATCATCGTTGATAGGAGACCCGTACAAATGGGGTAGAAATGGCAGTCTGTAACCGCGGGGCGGGATGGGACGCGGTCCTTCTCAGCCACAACGTCGCCGATGTACTCTGGGCCGTCCGGCACGCCGAAGAAGCTGCCCATGTCCAAGGCCGTCACCTAGGCTGAGGTACTTGTAACCTGGCCCAGACCAAACAGCCAGATATCGTCATTTAATAAAGTTTTTTCTATTTCTCTCTGTAACTCGTGACGTAAGTGGAAAGCATGTCAAGTCATCGATGTCGTGACTTATCAGTTATTGTCCCATGTTTCCCCTTCCATGTTTATTTAAGTATACGAATATACATAAGTGAAGAGACGCGAATGTTCGATTTTTATTGCCAAACGTGGTGTCGACAAGGACAACCAACGGTTACATTCCTCTTCTAATGAACCACTTAGGTATCTAGCCTTAAAAGCAGCAGCAATTACTAGAATAACCACAAGAAAATTATATAGCAGTGGGAGCGAAAAATTCCTAGCCCGCACGCTTCGCCCAAATCGCCATTGTCACATTTGAGCAGCAAACTGGAGCTTCCAAACTTGGCGCCCTATCGAGACATGATATGTAGAGAAGAGGCGGTCTTCCAACTCAAAACAAACGAATGCGTTCGTTCCATGAACAGTCCGTGCAATCATCGTGCAACAGCACATATAATAGCGTATCGAACGAATGAATTCAGAAGCACATCTAATCGACCTCAGCTTGGTGTGCCACAACGCCTCACGCACGCGTGTAGATCGATCAATAGATATTGATCTGCAGATTCTGCGGGGAAAGAAAAAAAGAACAGCATGGAGGACGAATTGAACGCGCGCACCTATTAAATATCGCCCTGGCACGCCCACGTTCGACCGGATACGTCACGGCATTCTGGAGAGCTGTCATAAGCGCGCGGCTGGCGTGCCGAAAGTCATTGAGGACCGCTTATAGCGGCGCGCGTTACGGTCGTGTATTGCATGTATAAAACGGGTCCCGCAGGTGTGGCTGGAATTAGTTATGCTGCAGATAAATATTAAATAACACGGTAGCTTCCGCGGACGGTGTTCGATATGTTCCTTCAAACGCTTCGTGTCAGTATGTTCGGGGTGAGCTTGTTTGGTGAAGGAAGTCGAGAGGGGAAAGAAAATATAGACTAGTGGACCCAGTGTTTCATTCACCGCGGCTTCTATATGTGAAGACACCTGTGTATAGTATGTGTCACAATGTCGAATGGATTTCACAAAGCCAGTGGCCCATCAGCCGACATCACCACAGACAGACAGACAGACAGACAGACAGACAGACAGACAGACAGACAGACAGACAGACAGACAGACAGACAGACAGACAGAGAACTTTTAATTAGGTCCTGAGAAGCGCCGCCGTTAGAGCAGCACTGCGGACCGCTCCCACGTGGGGATAGGGAGGCCTAGCCTCACCGCCGCATCGTGGGTTCTCTGGACAGCCCGGAGTCGTGAAACAAGCTCGGAACTCTTGATGGCAGAATTCCACTCCTCCTCGGCGACTTGATTGGGCCCATGTAACGAGGGCCACCGCCAGAGCATATGTTTCAAGTTGCTAACCGAACCGCAGTCCGGGCAGATAGACTCGAAGACGTCCGGAGCAATGATGTTGAGGCGAGCTAAACTGGGATATGGCCTAGTTTGCTGCATTCGGGACCGCAGAGACACAACAAATTGTGTCGAGATTTAAAAAAAAAGAAAGGGAGTGGGGTGGGAGCCCCTGCCTTTGCCACCGGAGTACAACAGGCTCAAGCGAACTTGAAACATACACAAATAGGGTGTATGCCAAAGATGTGATTTCGTTCTTTAAAAAAAGAAAAAAAAAACAAAGAGGAAAAGAAAGATCGGGGCAGCTCCGCCTCCTAATTCTCACATCATTCCTCCTTATCCTTGCTTTCCTTTCCCTTTTTAAAGTCATTTTTAAAACATTTCAAAGCCTAATTGGTCGACGTTTAGTTTCTTCCTTTACTTCACTATACTACACTATATACCCGGTTATGCTACGCTTTAGTCACTCCCCTCCTCCTAATACTCACTTCCCTCTCCCGCCTCCTTGCTATACTACACTATACAGAGCTATGCTGCGTTTTACTGTGCCTCCTCCTCCTCATCACCCTCTATTCCCCCCTCTCCCCTTGCTATACTACTATATAAGGCTATGCTATGCTACGAAAAGCCGCGGTTAGGGGATCGAACCCGCAACATTGAGCGGCACCTGTAGTTTTCTGCAGCACACACGGTGCGCATGCAGCTTCCAGGATCGGCCCACATCTCGTGTCGAGGGCGGCGTATTGACTTCCACTGTTGCGTTTTTTCACAAACGAAGTTAAGCCTATAAGGTCTTGGCCAATCCCCTGGTGTGGGTATGTGCCATATATGAATCATCATCATCATCACCACCACCGTCACCATCATCGTCGTCGTCTGTACGTGCGGCGCTCTTTGTGTTATTCTACGAAACGTATCCGCCTTTATGTAGTAACTGGGCTGGGCGGGCTTGAGGCCAAGAGAGGGAAGACGTTCATGGCGATAGATGCGCTAACACGCACTGGACGAAGTGATTTACCGCCATGAATTTGTACCAGCTGGCCCGGTTATCCGTCCTACTACAGAAGAAAGAAGCGCAAGCGCAAATGTAGCGCATTCCATGGAAGTGGACGCGCACTTATTTCCTGATGATGATAGTTTTCTGCGGTCGAGGAACGGTTTTACGGATGGCTTGAACAGCTTTGCTGTTAAAAGGGAACTCTGGCTGTTTTTTCACCATAATCTGAGAGATAGGTGAGAAGCAAGGCAGGGAGGTTAACCAGAAGTTGGCATCCTGTTTGCTACCCTGCCCTGGGGTGGAGGAAATATGGGATGAGAAAGTGGACAGAGAAAGAGAGCGAAAAATAAGAAGAAAGGACACATGCAGAAAAATGGAAAAAAAATAAGCGAAAAAAAAAAAGAAAGAAAATGTCGCCCGCATCTTCCCACGGGGGGAACTCGAGTAAATGCGTCGCAGAGTGGTGGGGGTATCGCGTGAATGTTGCGCAATTGGGCAGGGTTTGGGAATGCTTAATTGTTATTTCGTCTTTATTATTCTTATTTATTGAATGAAGGAGAAGCGCCTCGTTCCATCGCATCTACTCGAGTCAAGCAAAGCGTCAAGTCAAGCGAAAGCCAAGTAAAGACGCCCTTGACTGAATTCCGAAGGCGCGCTCCGCCGCACCCCCACTGCGCATGCTCGGCTTGCTGAACGCCCGGTGGGCCGGCACGAGACGAGCCGAGCATGCGCAGTGGGGGTGTGGACGGCGCCGCCGCCGACGCCGAAGCGCGACATCGTGCGACTAAGAAATGCTCCGCATTTATAAAAGTGCACACCACACACAGGAAAAGCGTTCGAGTTACAGTCTTCCAGACAAGCCGGTCGCTCGCAAGAAGAGCACTAGTGCTTGCACACCTTTTTTACGCGACGTTAAATCCTGTCCCGGTCGCAGAAGTTTATCTTCCAGCAGAGGTTTGCAGTCGAGATGGTTGATAGCGTCGCGAAGTGATTGTCTCTGTGCACTGTACCGCGGGCACTCGCACAAGATGTGTTCTATGGAGACATACCATATTCTGTGTTGCTATTTTCCAATGGTACTGATAGTTCTCTAGCAGGCAATGTCGTTCTCGGCAGGCATGATCATGGGCGCGTAATGTACACAATGCTTTTGTCAGCTCAAAGTCGCCAGACCTGGTGAGGGGCCCTTTAAGGGTGAAGCTTAGGGGCGTCCAACTTTTTTCTCGTTGCGAGTGATAGCGGTTACGGACACAGGCAGCGGCAGACACCATCACCACCGAAAATGACTATCAGAGTGATCCCAGGACAGCTTACGCTGTAAAAGAAAAAAATGTTTGCATAGAGCTCATTTCTACTTTCTTATAACGTATGCTCAAGATGGGCGTAGCTCATTTCTACTTTCTCATAACGTATGTCCACGTTGGGCGTCATCGCCAGAAAAAAAAAAGAAAAGAAATCGAACGTCTTTCAGGCTTTCGTATCGTTCGAACACACTGTGTGGACGCTGCACTCGTCTGCAGCGGAACTATGATATTGTGAGTTTCTCCCTTGGTTGCTTGTGACTTTATGACTTTGTGAGTGCTACTGTAGAGAGTTATTATGTTTAACAAAGCTTAATATAGCAATTGTTGTAAACACTTTGTTATTTCTCGTTTCCTTTTGTCTGTTCTGGACTTTTCAGTTTTGTATAATCCCACTTTGCTATAGCCTTCTCACAGAGCTGCAGTATGTAAAAATAAACAAATAAACTAACCCTGCAGCGCTCCTATGTATCAAGCGCGCATCCCGTAATATTATACGGTGCCACACACGGCCGTCTATATACCTTTGTGTTGAGAGCTGCGCCATTATGATGGATCGACCGGAAAACACGACAATTCGTATGCGCCGTGGACCCACCCGCATATTTATAACCTCGGCGTACACAAATGGTGCGTGCACGCATTCAGCGGCGCTCCGTCATTATCGCGCCCGGCCGTGACCGGGCTGGTGGCCTGTACCGTACCTTACCATGGAATGCAGAACACTGTTCCGCAGTGCTTCTCCCCTCCGATTGGTCTGTACTGCCTGTGAAAACGCGTACCGACCAATCAGGGATCGGGTATTGGTCAGGGGATTGGTCAATTCTACCAGCTAAAGGAACACGAAATAGGAAAACCATTTGCCTCCTAATGGTAAGTCGGGTGACTTACCATTAGGAGTTACCATTCAGAATGCCAAAAGCATCACTTTCACAGCGAGAACGCGCTTGGTAAGCAAGAAAACACTAAAAAAAAAAGAAAATACACGCAGCGACGCCGCCTTGAGATTCCCGCAACAACTCGCTGTGACGTCACAGGTTTTGAAGGCGCCTGCTCTAGGGCCCGCATAATTACCCGCTGGGAAAATTTAGTTGCATTGCGTTCGCATGTAGAGAGAGAGTTGACGTAACAAGTTTCAAGAAATTCCCTGAAGCCATTGTGGTCAAAATACGAAAGAGGGCCTTGAAATCGGTGACGTCATGCATGCGTCGACGTGCAGAGGTTTCGGCGCGAAATTCAAGAATGGAGCCTTGAATTTCACTTTCTCCTTTAATACTGAACCCATGACTATGAAATCAACGACAATAGTGTTCTTAAACAAAAGTATGTCAGTATAAACTGATGTACTGTTTCACTTTAGTGTCCTTTTAAATTGGCCCGGCAACAATTTTTGGACCTAGTTAGAAAATGATTCCGATGAGTCGGGCATGCGAGCCAAATATTATTACATTGCACTCTCCATGGAATGTGCAAACTTGTTTGAAGTACGGCTGGGAGATGCCCCCTCCCCTTTCAACGAATGACGTCACTGGGGGGCGCGGCGACTACGTCACTCCTGACAGAAATTGCCATTGGATGATCTCATGACCGTGGAAAGCTCCCCTGCAACGCTTTATTTGTCCGCTTTGAGTTCAACAAATATAGCATCTGTCTCCAACAAGAGCGTGAAGAGTCGCGCGGCTTAGTCAGCGCTGCCTTACTTAATTGCCGGAGTTGCTCTTTGAAGAGTAGCTCCGACGATTTTTCAGCGTCAACGATCTCAACGAAATTTTCGATATATATTCTCCTCGGTACTGCAATAATATATGCGAAGGCAGGCAGCTGAAAGTAATTTCTTTTCCGATCATGACTTAAAAATTTTTTAGCGGATTTACATGCGAGCCACCCTGTGGTTTTGACGTCATCGCCTTAAACGCTGCCTACCCGAGCAGGCGAGCAGGCAAAACGGCGATACTTCAGCGTTCATATAATAGCTGCCAAGTTCATAAAAAAACTTGGACCATCTCCCCGAAGGGAACCCTGATGGGATGCGAAGCAGCAGCGTTGCGCACGGGTAGCGTCACGGGTTGAACGGCGCTAACGCGGGTGCTGGAAGAACAGTTTGAAGCGAAACTCGGTGTAGCGTTTACTGGTGTGAACGTTTGAAACGCAGACACGGGAGGCGAGCGGGCGTTGGAGCCGGCACCTGCGGGCGCTCAGGCGGGTGAGGGAGAGAGTGACGTACGCGCGCACCTGCGAGGGAAGCGTGCGAGTGGAGCGTGACCTACTTGGCACCGCTCCAACACCTGCGGCGAGGGAAGCGCGTTGCCTCGCGCTTGTGCGGAGGAGGAGGATGATGATGATGATGATGATGATTGTGGAACGGAGGGACAGCGTTATACAGGCTAGTCAAAGAGCTGCTTCGCATCTAAAAACTGGCACACAACTCGATACGTCGTCGGATGACCTCGCCACTTTCGTTTTTAGGGGCGAAGCTCCTTAAAGCGGCACCCGTTCGTCCCTCGTCGTAGTCGTAGTAGTGCGTAACCAGTCTTACACTTTGACCTCCAAGGTGGTGCCGGTGGGAGATTTCTCCTGTGCGTTGTTGAACAATAAAAAATTCGCAGCGTGCGCGTTAACTAAAAGCCGAATTCTTCTGTCTCTCATTCCCCATTAGCAGCCATTGGCAAGTTCCAGTAGGAAACGTTAGAAGTAGAAGTGTTAAAAGCCGACTTCTTCTGTCTCTCATTCCCATTAGCAGCCATTGCTTACCTCCAAGGTAGTGCCTGGTGAGATTTCTCCTGTGCGTGATTAAACAATAAAAATTTTGTTCAAAACGCCGTTGATTGATGAAATAAACCAACGAAAGACGCCAGATGTTTTCTAAAAGCGAAACGAAAAGACGCCAGATGTTTCTAAAGCAAAACGAAAAGACGCCAGCTGCTTAACGAAAGGCGCCAGCTGTTTTCTAAAGCAATGGTTTTATATTCAAAACCATATCGCGATACAGGTTTGTCAATCGTTTCACGTCAATTTTATCGGGCGAATTAACGGAAGAAATTTCACGGTTTAACCGATGATTACTTCCAGGAGCTTCGCCCAATCTCATCATCATTCACCTCGTGGATCTGCCGTCAATTTTTTCTGGCACCAGCTCCACATCTCTGATGGTGGGGAGGCTGTGAGGTTATCGCTTACGCTGCACGAAGTGTATACCGCCTCTAGACAATGTACGAGTGCAAGTGTGCGCGTGGTTGGACTCTTCTCTCTCTCTTCCTCTATTAGGGGCGAAGCTCCTCTTAGTCTAACTTTGTCCTGCTTCAGGCGTAACCGGCAGTATCTCCCGGGAGGCACGCGCTCGCCCTCGGCGCGTGCCTCTCTCTCTCTCACTCTTCCATCTGCTGTCTTGTGAGAGAGAGAGAGCGAAAGGCGCGCGTTGATGGAAAAGCTGTTTCTTAGATGAACGCTCGTCCGCCGCGGTGGTGTAGTGGTTACGGTACTCGGCTGCCACCCAAAATACGCGGGTTCGATCCCGGCCGCGGCGGTCGCATTTTCGATGGAGGCGAAAATGCCAGAGGCCCGTGTACTGTGCGTTGTCAGTGCACGTTAAAGAACCCCAGGTGGTCTAAATTTCCGGAGCCCTCCACTACGGCCTTTCTCTCCTCTATATCTCTTTCACTCCCTTTCCCCCATCCCCACGGACGCTTAGCCGTGCTCCCTACATGGGCTGCAGAAATTAGCGTCCTTTCCTAACCGAACCACAATCATCATCATCATCATGAACGCTCTACCAGCTCGCAAAGAAGGAGAACGCGCCCTAACCCGCGACAGACAACGTTGGCGCAGGCGGCGTCTCCTAGCGAGTTTCTTGATTGAGAAATACCGACTGCTCGCTTTGGAGAACCGTTCACCAGCCACCCATATATATATATATATATATATATATATATATAGGCACAGGATCTTGACTTGCAATGAAGTGCCGGTGGGAGATTTCACTTGTGCATAGTTGTACCATGAGGATTCGTAGCGTGCGCGTTAACTAAACCAATCTGGAACTCGGCACGATCTACGATGAACCTCCGGAGCTTCGCCCACTCATCATCATTCACTCCGTGGATATGCTGTACTTTTTTTTCTCATTCTATTTCACCCCTTTATCTCTTTCCCCAGCGCAGGGTAGCAAACCGGACGCGCGTTTGGGGCTAACCTCCCTGCCTTTCCTTACGTCTCTCTCTCTGTCTACCCGTTTCGGTTTGAACACAGCGCTCATTCGGTTATTTATTATTTCAGTGAGTGTCGGAGCAAATTGTGCCACCCCGTCTGCTACAGGACTGTCGGCGCCATTGGAAAACGGCGTTATCAGAATATGGTAAAAAAATTTGGCAGATCCCACGTGCAGTGGGAATCAAGGAAATGAGAAGCACGCATCAGGAACGTAAAATGGATTTGCATTATTGTCTCGCTATACCGAGTTTGGTACATATGAAGTTAACGAAATGGCTGCAGGAACACCTTGACTTGGGCATGTAAACCATGCCGCTCACACACGCTTGTCATGATTCTAACGTTATGACCTGCCATTTACGTTCGTCATGCAGTCGTGTTGTGTCATAGCAATTTTGGTATGACACATTAACGAAACGAGTGGCATGTAGATCATGCCGCTCATGACATGCATGTCACGATTTTCAGTGTCATGGACCTGTCATTTATGACAGTCATGCAGTCGTGTTGTGCCATAGCAATTTTCGTATATATCCCATTAACGAAACGGCCACAAGAGCACCAAGGCTGTGGCATGTAAACCATGCTGCTCATGACACGCGTGTCATGATTCTAATGTTATGACCTCTCATTTACGTTCCTCATGCTGTCGTGTTGTGCCATAGCAATTTTGGTATACATCCCATTAACGAAACGCGTGGCATGTAAATCATGTCGCCCATGACATGCATATCATGACTTTCATGTTATGACCTGCCATTTATGTTCGTCAGGCAGTCATGTTGTGCCATACCAATTTCCGCATACATCCCATTAGCGAAACGGCCAGGAGAGCACTAAGACCGCGGCATGTAAATCATGCCGCTCATGACATGCATGTCATGATTTTCATGTTATGACCTGTCATTTATGTTCGTCATGTAGTCATGTTGTGGCATACCAATTTTCGTAAACATCCCATTAGCGAAACGGCCAGGAGAGCACGAAATCGTAGGCGGCTAGATAGATAGATAGATAGATAGATAGATAGATAGATAGATAGATAGATAGATAGATAGATAGATAGATAGATAGATAGATAGATAGATACGCTAAATGTCGAAGTTCGCTAAGAAATGCTTCGCATTTAAAGAAGACAGCCGGAGTTCTGCGACAACCGCCAGATTTGACGAGCCAGGGAGGACGATCACTGAACCCCCGTGTTCCGGGGTGTTGAACCCCGTGTCCGACCCCCGTGTTCGACACCCTGTGTTCGACACCGCCTGTCCCGGGGTGTCGAACCCTTTCAAGTCGAGGATCTCAAAACGACCACCTTCCGTACACTGGCGAGAGAAATTAGTCTTCGGCCGTCCGGTTTTCATGCATAGCAGAAATATCGCCGCTGTAAAGATGTTAACCGTACGGAACACAGTTCGATTTATCACACGTGAACTACTGATTGCACTCACGGCTGTTGAAGTTATTAACGTGTCACGTTGCACGAAACATCTTAAGCGCATACATCAGCTTTTAAGTGTAATCGCCAACAACAGCGATTCCTTCGCTACTGCGTCTCCGTTACTTCGTGGCAACAACAAAGGGCTTGTTTAGCTATCATCTCACTATTATACTTTATGAACTACTTAATAAACAGCTCCCATACGAATTCGCTGATTCCAGATATCTCATTAATAACAATACCAGATTTGCACGCAACATTAAGTTTCTTTTGCCCGTTGTGCATTCAAACTGTGGTAGAATAATTTCGACATTAACGACAATAAAACTGTGGACTTGTTTACTCTTCACTATCAAGTCATCATCTATTCACCAATTTCAAACATGTGACCAAGCTTTTTTACTTACCATACTTCATTTACTTCCTTCAACATATCGCCGCCTATAACAGTTTTTGATTGCAATTTTGACAAAAGACATCATTTGTTCTTTCTTTTTCTGTGTGCCATAATTGGTCTGGTTATTTGTATACAGTCCTCGTACTTCACCACTGTGTCTTAATACGTTTGCTTTATTTATTACTTATTCGTCCTATTTTAAGCATTTGCTTGTTTTTCGTTCACTTGCTCGCTGTATGCTGTAAATGTTTCTTTGTTTACGTTTGTTAACCGAGGATCCAGTTACAGTCTGCGACTATGGGACCCTCTTCTGCATATTTTCCTGCTTCCATGTCAATAGACCCGTTTCATAAACTGTAAAGGTCGCATCCCTGCAATGCAGCTTTCCCTACTAATGGCGACAGCTGTCTTTATTTAAATGCTGTCAAAATTAAAGTTGCACATGGTCCAGCCTGTTTTTTGGGAATGTTTGTATCGGGAGGGCTCCCTCGACATTTTACATGCCTGATCGCAAGCAAATTGCGCTTGCCCACGCTGTTTGCCGGATTGCCAATGCCGCCATTAGGAGGGCAAGCTGCATTGCACGGAAGCTAGCTTTACAGTTTATGAAAAGGGTCTATACACCCTATACTAAATGTAAGCTGACTTTGACTGTTACTTTGGCTTTTGGAGGATTTTAGTTTGTCCGTAGACAATTCTTTATCTTTACGTATACCGATCTACCGCAGGGACTTGTGGGGGATGAATGGATTGGTGGATGCTATGAGCGTCCCCTTTGTAACGGGGCGGTGACATGTGTGCCACCAGGCTCGTAAAAAAATTTAAGAATCTTTTTTTCCTTCTCTCTTTAAGTTGGCCTCATGCCTTTTAAATCTACTTCAATTAAATCGATCATACTACAGCAAAAACGTAAATTCATAGACCAATTCTCTGCCCCTTATGGCAGAAAGTCCTTATTTTTCCCTATAATTATTTTTGTCCGTTCTCTCTAGTTTTCTGCCACCATTATTCAAACCGTCTCTTACTTATTTCAATCGCGGGTATGTTCAGCTTTCCATTGTTCTCCCTAACCCAAGGCTTCATGTAGGATAGTGCCCAAACGTACACTTGGGTGGATGTTTCCGCATTCAGTCAGAACATGCTCCGTCGTTTCCCTATCTTCCTCACAGCCATGTGCATTTTTCTTCTTCTTTAATTTCGCTTTATAACTTTATAACGCGTTCTAAGGCAGCCCGATCTCGCTTCAAACAGTAAAGCGCTTCTTCTGGAACTCATAAAATTCCTCCCTCTTCATTTCGCTTTTGCCCTTTCGGTAATTATTCAGAGTCGGTTTTTTCCATCGCTGCCATCCAGTAAATCTTCTCCCCCTCTCTGACTTTTCCCTTTACGCTCTTTGTTGTCAGTTCTCTTAGAGCCGTATATTTACTGGTGAGCCTCCTAGTTCTCTTTCTCGACTGCGTGTCAACGCTCTTTCTATATAAATAACGGAACACCTTGACTGCGCACCTACCCTCTTTCATATTCCTTAGCCTCTCTTCAAACCTCATTTTGCTCTGTGCTTCCCTTGCCTCAAAACTCGCCCATCCCATATCGCCTTTTACAGCCTCGTTTGTCGTTTTCC
This sequence comes from Hyalomma asiaticum, assembly GCA_013339685.2. Lineage (NCBI taxonomy): Eukaryota > Metazoa > Arthropoda > Arachnida > Ixodida > Ixodidae > Hyalomma > Hyalomma asiaticum. The sequence continues at coordinate 57,601,434 of CM023491.1, forward strand.
CGTGAGCACCCAACGCGAGGCGACCCAGAGGTCTTTGATTCACATCCATTCCTGATTGTATCTCTGGCCTCATGCACACCACTGAGTTCCCAAATGTAAGCCCCGGTACCATTACCCCTTTCCACAGACCCCTAAGCACCTCGTACCTATTGTGTCCCCATAACGCTCTGTGGTTCATTATTGCTGCGTTCCTCTTTCCCTTTGCTGCCAAGGCTTTTTCGTGTACCTTCATGTATCTATCACCCTCATTTACCAATACCTCAAGGTACTTGTATTCGCTTACTCTCGGTATTCCAGCAGGAATCAGGAACGATAGCGACTTCCAGCGGTGGTTTGCGTAACTACAATGCAGTCGATTTTCTTTTTAGTCGTGTGAGTGTTCCCTTTCAAAGAAGATAATGAAAGTACTGTGAATTAATTATTATCTGCCGGCCAATGCCTGACACTAGCAGTGGAACAAAGCGTGCAAGTCGTAGTAATAGCTCTGTGTGTCTGGTTAGACTCCGCATCATCAGGTGTTCCTACACCAGCACTGCTGACCACGAGTGCTTTTCCTAGCAAACCGGTATTCGTAAGCTTAAAGAAGTATACGGACAAACTAAAATCCTCTATACTGACATCAAAAAATGTTTCCATTTTAGGATCTCTGTTTAAGCGCGTGTAACACACACGCACACGCACACACACACACCCACGAACACACACCTCACACACACATGCATATACACGCACACACACGCTTCCGCCATTTTTTGGACAAGGAAAAGGCAGCCGGTTTTTGTTCGCATGGTTTCCTTCCCGGAGTAAAAAAAAAAAGGCTGCGTCACGTGATTTGTTAGGCTCGGCAAGCCAAGATCCTCTGACGCCAAGTCAAGTTGAACGTGGTGCTCTTCGGGTAGTATTAGGCCAACAAAGTTTATCACATAGTATATAGGTTCCGTTTGGACGCGGTAACTTTCCAGTGGCGCTTGACCATACATTAATCTACCGCTTGCCTATGATACATATAGACGCGCCTTTGTCACATTATTCTACCACTTGCCTATGGCACGTACCTCAGCGCACCGTAGCGTGCATTTTTCATCGCCTCGCCACTGATGGTCTATGGGTTGTGGCACTCGGCTGCTGATCCGAGGGTCGCGGGATCGAATCCCGACCGCGGTGGCTGCATTTCGACGGAGGCAAAATGTTGAGACCCGTGTGCTGTGCGATGTCAGTGCACGTTAAAGAACCCCAGGTGGTCGAAATTTCCGGAGAACTCCACTACGGCGTCTATCATAATCAGAGCTGGTTTTGGGACGTTAAACCCCAGAAATCAAACCATTTTTCATCGACAAAACAAACGTATGTGCTTTGGACTCGCCCTGTATCCCTGTATAGGGGACTTCTCTGTATCGACCATTGGTAGAACCGTGGATAAGGGCACCTACTCCCCAAATCTGATTTTCAGTCGATATGAGTACCAACGTTATGTCGTAACATGAGCTATCATTGAGTCTCCGCAATGCTGGCGACGCTCCTGATCAGCCCGCACGAAGCATACACCTACTCATGCGCTTTGCACATGTACGCTGATCCTACTCGTAACACTTGGCTAAATGCCAAGCAATAAGTCATAGGCAAGTTCCTCGCTGACTATTTCCTAATGAAACTGATTTCCATAATGCGTAGGATCTACAGGATTTCTTTATTTCTTTTAATGTTGAGTTGTGTTTTGCTCATGTGTACCACCTCAATTTGGGCACCTATGCACTTCATTTCTTCGTCTGCATATCGCGCTGCGGCAAATCAGCAGCGGCTACGGTGACCGAACCAGCAACTTCGAACTAAACAAACAAACACGAGAGCACATTCGCTGCGCACAGTGCCTGAGGCACAGTGCCCGCACAGTGTCAGTGAGCACAGTGCCGCTCCGCACAGTGCCCACGACGCACTGCCTTCGGGAATCGTCCATTTGAATACCACGATGACTACTACTGCATTACAACAAGGAGCTCACCCGGCGCACGTTACAGGCTGGTCTTTGAACGGCTTTGCTCTTAAAATATTCGCCCTTTTCAGCCTCAAAAACTTCATATACTACGAACGTAATTGCTTCATTTAGTATGTTGCATGCTTGAACCCCTGATAACCATTAACTCAGAACTTCGACGATTACTGTAGCGAAGTAGAGCGTCTGGTTGAGCTTATGAAAACTGACGCTCCTCCTCACTGCTGCTTAACGCCAGAAACGGCTGTAGTGTGCGGGCTCCCCGATCCAATCGCCTGAGACGGTTTGCAACAAATTTTTCAGTTTATCGAAGAGCCCTTCACCAGCAGCTGTGTTCGCCGTCGGCGACCATGCACTGCGCCTAACTGTTGTAGCGAGTGTCTGCAGTTCACTAGGGTGCTTGAACCGTACGCACTGTTTCCTAACCTCACGGGCGACTCCGCGCGTGCGACGTTGACTAGATGTGTTTTGTCATCTGCGCCCGACAGCCTGTTGGCTCCGCTATCACTGCCGCACTTTGTTATTTCTTTCTACACGTGTCCTCCCGGAGACAACGCATGAGGGGGTCAAGTAAAGGAAATCATTTAGCGCAGGCCAAGCGTGTGCGACACACAGAACAGGACGAAGATGGACGGAGTGACAGGAAGCGAAGGGAATACGCGAAAGAAGCAATAAGAAGAGGAAGCACGCAGCCACGAGGACAAGACGAACACAAAGCCGACGCACAGTGCTTCCGATTCGCCCGCCCTCCAACCCTCTTTCTTTCTCTGTGCCCGATGCGCGTTGTCGCTGCTGAGTGAAAGGGAAAAAAAGTGGCGCCACCGTGCGGAAGCAACAAGCGGCCGCCAGTTGCCTGGCAACGAAAAGCACGTCTCCCGCCAAAAACCTCCCGCGCCCGACGGAGATCGGCTCTCTGCTCATTGCCCGATGTGACGGCGCCGAAGAATCACCGCGCGCCTGTCTTCCGGACTCCGCGCCATCGCGGGGGCAGCGAATCCCGGAGGCCTCGTTGCATCACGTGAAGAGCACCTGTCACTGACCGCGTCATTCTCAGGTAGATCGTAAACAGAGTGCTGCTTCCAAAGTGATGGTCGTATGGCCACACTCTACAAATGTGAGAACGCAGTGACTGCAGACTTGCCGTCTACGCTCTACGCACGAGTTCCACGTCTTTCGAGAAGCATCCTGGGGAGGCATTTCGATGAGTTGGTGAAGACCTGTGCACTGTTAGACGAAGGTTCCGATGATGTTCGAAGCAGGTGTCACGAATGGGGCTTGAAGAGGATGCTGCGCGGATAAGTTAAGAAGACTGCGGAGTTTTCGGAAATGGACCAGCGGTGTGGTTTCACTTCCAGTCTTAACCATCGCTACCAATGACTGAGGACGCTGCATCCGGAAGGAAAATTCTTCCCTCCAAGGCACGGTTATCCTAGTGGTTTGGCGAGAATGGTAGAGTGACTCGTAAATGTCCCGTGAGCAAATAGGTTCAGACAAAGTAGACTGACAAGCCAGGAAATTAGTGTATTGGAGCATTAATATTTAAATGAGCATATTATAAATACGAATGGCAGGCACTTCCCAGTAGAAGAGATGGCAAAAAAAGGAGTCCAATATGTAAGTCCACTGTATTCAACTTCAGAACCGTCGCTCAACTGAATGTTGGCGTTAGGCGTTCCGGTAGTTTTCTGGTTTCCTCATATTGCTCAGCACTAGCAAATACTTTGTTCACATTTCAATGCAATGATACGGTTTCCTTGCGCACTAGTGCACAGTTTGGCAGAGGTAAAGACATACAACAGTACAATAACAGCGCCGATTATTACGCAGGTTCAGCAAGCAGTTGTGCGCACCTCAAAAACGATTCGCCACTGAAGCGCTTGAGAGGAGTTGTTGAGGGCGAAGAAGTGTTTTAAAACATGTTTTAAAGTACTCCCTCCGTAAAACTGCTCATAAGAATTCCCCCACCAGCAATCGTCGCTTCTGATTTGTCATTACCGAAGCCGCGCTGACTTAATCCTAGTTTTGCGGGCGAGATTAGCTCGAACCGCAAAAAATAAAGGAAGGAATACCGCTGCGCTGAAGCTCAAGATAGGACGACTGCTGACACTAGCGCGTCCTATGAACGTCAAACTCCACGGCCCGAAGGCAGTCAGTCTAGAGAGCAGGCCCCCCCTTCCATTTTCGAGTAGTAGACATTAATCCCGACGCAAGAGCCAACATCCACCGGGAGTCGAGGATTAATCTGACGGAAGCCGCACGACGCCATCAATCCCCCGCAGAATTCTCGGGAGAGATTTCGCAAGGGTTGAGCCGGGGACGAGCCATGCACGGAAGCCCACCGTCGACGACGCACGACTGCGCGCGCAGCTTTTGCGGGCTCTCATCCATGTAACGGCGGCGGAGTCGACGAAAAAAGGAGCAGGAAGCGAGTGATTAGTGAGAAGGAGCCGTCGCTCGTTGCTAAGCCGGCGATGTCCACGGCTCAGAACCTTCGCGAAGCGGAACTACTGACGACGTTCGTCGGACTGCTGTCCCTGATCCAGCTGCGGCTCCTGGCGGCGGCCATCGTCACGGGGGGTAAGTCGATGCTCGCAGCGTTGCCGATATTGACCGAGTATAAAGTTAGTGCCAGAAAAAAAGTAAGCAAAGGGGTCAACGTTTGTGTTGGTGGCTGGAAATGCGAGACGTTCGAAGACAGGAGCACAGGAAAGACGAGAAACACGGGAATGGTCAATTGGGGCCATTAGCGCCTAACTAGCTACAGAGGTTCATTGCTAAAGAATCCATATAGTATATAGATATATAGGCGCGTACGGAATCGCAATAAGTAAGCAACGGAATAAAAGTTTGTGGTGATGGACGACATGCTCGACGTTCGAAGACCGGAGCCCACGAAAGATAAGGAAATGCGGAACGTAAAATTGGGGTCATTAGTGCTTAGCTAGCAACTCAGCGTGGTCGATAAACAATTGACGTATGTAGGTGGTTACAGAATACCAGTGTGCTAGGCACCGAAATAGCACCATCACAATAAGAAGTAGCATTCAATCTCTGGTACGTCATTAATTACAGCAGCAAGTGGTGCGCGTGTACTTGTAGCTGCACAGCAATTAAGCATTTTTATCGAGAACGGAAGCGATGTGTTGTTGACGCAGGACCGCCTCGCAGCCTGGGGTCATGATCCGGCTTAGACTTCTGAAGTGTGTGAGAAATGAACTTAGTCAACCATACTTTCCTATCGCCATAGGCGATTACTGTCTCTTCACCGGGCGGAAATGCCTTGCAGGGGCCGTTGCACTGTGACGACATCTCACGATCAAGCTGAATTGCGATTAGTTTTGGTGTTTTTACGTTCCAGAATTCCAATCAGGCTGGGACGTAAAGAATGTAGTGAGCAACTCCGAAGGCCACGGGCACCTGGTCCCTGAAGTACAGCGAACTAAACGACAAAACCTACTTGTTGGTCCAGGGCTCCTGGTGTGAGCCTTACGTTCTTGCGCCGTTTGTCATCAATGCATACAAACTCAATAAAACCGAGCTTCACTGAAGGATGGAGACAAGTAATGAGCAGTGCAGTACGACAACCAATTTAACTATAGCTTACCTTTGGCGTTGCTAGTTGTGCTGGTTAGGCGAGTAAATGTTTCCGTGGCACTGCTTATCGCAACTGCAAGACTCTACTGAACTAGTGTCTGGGCCGGGGCTAGCTGCTCAGATGGCGTGTTGTAGAGGTGAGTCGCACTATACACGGCGAAAAATACAGAAAGAGAGGAAACACACACACAGCGCCACCAATTAATGCATGTTTCAAGCCCAGGGGCGCTGTGCGTGTCTTCCCTTCTTTTTAGCACCGAAGAGCCATCGATGCCCACCGTCCGTCACGGAAGAGGGAGGAGCCGGGCTTAGACTTACTACCTACGTTCTTGCCTTAGCCCACTGCTGCAAGATAGTGATCATGTAAAGGGCAACACAGAAAGAAAGAAAGAAAGAAAGAAAGAAAGAAAGAAAGAAAGAAAGAAAGAAAGGCCTCTGGTGACCTAGGAGGAAAAAGCAGACCCTCTCAGTCAGTCGTCTACAAGGTATATACTAAGGTAATCGCTAACAGAATTTGTGCCACCTTAGATTTCAGTCAACCTAACGAACAAGCAGGGTTTCGTAAAGGCTATTCAACAGTAGACCATATTCGCACTATCAGTCAGGTGATATATAAATGCGCGGCGTACAACCAACGCCTATACATAGCCTTCATAGACTATACGAGAAAGCATTTGACTCGGTCGATACCTCAGCAGTCATGCAGGCACTGCGGAATCAGGGCGTAGACGAGCACTACGTAAGACTACTGGAAGACATCTACAGCGGCTCCACAGCCACCATAGTCCTCCATAAGGAGAGCACCAAAATACCTATAAGGAAGGGCGTAAGACAAGGTGACACCATCTCTCCAATGTTATTCAAAGCATGTTTACAAAAAGTATTTAGAACACTGGATTGGGAACAGTTGGGTGTAGGGGTTAATGGGGAATACGTCAGTAACCTCAGATTTGCTGACGACATTGCCTCGCGAAGTAACTCGGGAGATGAATTAGAAAGCATGATTACTGACCTAAACAGGCAAAGTAGAATAGTGGGCTTGAAAATTAATATGCAGAAAACTAATGTTCAATAGCCTTGGACCAGCACAGCGATTTGAGATAGCTGGCGAGGCACTGAAAGTAGTAAGTGAATATGTCCACTTAGGCCAGGTAGTGACCCCTGATCCGAATCATGAGGCTGAGATGATTAGGAGGATAAGAATGGGGTGGAGTGCATTTGGCAAGCGTTGTCAGATAATGAATGGTAGCTTACCATTGTCTCTGAAGAGGAAAGTGTATAACAGCTGCATCTTACCGGTACTCACCGACGGTGCAGAGACTTGGAGGCTAAGAGGGTTCAGCTTAAATTGAGGACGACGCAGCGAGCAATGGAACGGAAAATGGTAGGTGTAACATTGAGGGACAAGAAGAGAGCGGAGTGGGTTAGGGAACAAACCTGTGTTAGGGACATATTAATAGAAATTAAGAAAAAGAAATGGGCATGGGCGGGCCATGTAATGCGAAGACAAGACAACCGTTGGTCATCAAGGGTAACAGAGTGGATTCCTAGAGAAGGCAAGCGTGACAGGGGGCGGCAGAAAGTTAGGTGGGCAGGTGAGATCAGGAAGTTTGCGGGGATAAATTGGGCCCAGTTAGCACAGGACAGGGATAATTGGAGATGTAATGGAGAGGCCTTTGCCCTGCAGTGGGCGTAGACGGGCTGCTGCTGCTGCTGATGATGATGACGACTCCGGAATACTATTTAGGGTCCAGCCCTGCTCTACAGACTGCGTATGCTACCCAACGGCCATCAAAGACACATGCCGTGGTGCGGGAGCACAGCGATACTCTTCCACATCACATGGGGATACACGGACAGAATAACATGAGGGCGAGGTTGGAAGCATTGCTATCGAGCCCTGCCTTCGGGGACCAGTTCAACCTGGGCTAGACGACAGGGGAGGGATGGCCAGGGCCAGTGGTGCCTTGGAATAAGTGCCCTAGCACAGGCCGTTTACCCGTTTTAGGGGCAACGAAATATTTGTGCAAATAATTTTTTTATCTCTCTGTATCTCTCAGTCGAGTTTTGCCTAAAGATTTCATATTATGAAATACAGCAATGCAAAGCTTCTTTTTTTTTGTTTCGCGGAAACGTTGAATCCACTCCACACTTGATCCCGACCGGTTTCTTGTCCACGTACTAGGATCCAACTAGAGGGCCAGATTAAAACACCCTTTGAAAATATTTCCAACTTTTCTCAGCTAGCTGCATCACTGCTGTGCGGAATTACATTCGCACGGACAGAATGCAACGCTTGATTGATTGAATGATTGATTTCTGGGATTTTACGTCCCAAAACCAGCTGTGATTACTTGAGAGACGCCGTAGTGGAGGGCTCGGGAATGCAACGTTGGCGGAAGAAGAAATCCCGCATGCTAATGTGACCTCCTTTTCCAGAGAAATTAATTATATTTCATTTTACTGTTTCAACACTCTACAGTCCAGGAAAGGCAGGGTATTTTACACTTTAGCTCTGGGGTATTGCGTGCCATACGAAGCCCTTGTAAACCGCGATGGCGACAAATATTATTTACCGAGCGACTTTCAAAGCTGGGTACATGAAGTAATAGAACCACCTAACTGGTGGGCGTATGCTATAAACTGCCGATCAAACCGGGTATTGACAGCTTATTTGTGTTTGCACGTTTGACTCAGTGAAATGTTGGCCTAGTTGTGAATACTTAAGAACGCGCTATTCACACTAGTCAGGAGTCTTCGAAATGGGACAGGGGAATTTAAGGGACTGTCTGCTTTTTTTCGAACTATTTTCTCCGGTTGTGGCAAAAATGAGGTCGTTCCATACATTGACAGAAACGAGCATGCTTGCACCCCTCTAATATATATATATATATATATATATATATATATATATATATATATATATATATATATATATATATATATATATAGAATTATATTTTCGACTTGGCCCGGAAGGCAGTGAAAAAATGACCAGTGGCGCCATCCTTGACGAAATGTGCCAAGCTCCAAGTGTAACGAGGAACCAAGAAATAGCCACACAAGTTCAATTATCCTGCTAAAAAGCAAAAATTTATTACTTACAGTATTTGACAGGCAACATGAACGATTCTTTCACAACGGAGAGCAATTGTAATTTCTTAATTAATGTAGCAAAAAACTACTAACCATTCCTACACGTTACAGGCACCCCTAAACGTGCAGTACTGATGGCCACGAAGGCAAAAGAAAATTTTGAAAGAAACAATCTGGTCCGAGAATTTCTGATCACTTTCGAGTGACACCTCTGGAAGTCAGCACAATTCGAATGCTACGCTTTCTATTGCGATAAAAAGCAAGAAATCGATTAAGGATGGTAGACGGCCCCTTTAACTCTCAGTACATGGTTTCGATGCAGATAATTTGTTGGCGTACAAGAACACAATAAAAAAATTGCTCACTTGTAAAAGTTCCGTTTGCTAGTCCTGATCATGACTGCGTAGGCAGCTCTTAAAACGATTTCAGCTACAGCGCACTTCAATTTTTGCTATCGTGAGCCGATTCGTCGCCAAATTATGTTCCTATCAGCGTGGCGTCGATTTCAATCTAGCATGCTGGCTTTTACACTGTTGTACCTAAAAAAAAATAAGCTTATTTAGGTTCCCCCGCTGAGCGAAACTTGTTGCTGGCCGTTTATAAGCATGCCCGATAACGTTTATCAACGTTAGGAATACTGGCATCTCCTGCGAACCAGTTCGCTATAGCATCCACGGTGCAAAGCTATGCTTTTCTGTGGGCGAAGAGATGGGTCAATAAACGAATGCCTGCTCAGTGGACCTTTTTTTTTGTATAGGAGAACGTGTGTTGTTTTAGCGTTGCAATAACTTCCCGCTCGGCACATAAGGCAACACTCATGGCTGACTTCCGAGAATAAATTTATTTGCATTTCCAACGTCTATACGTAGGCATAGTGCATAGAAAGTGCATAAGTGCATAGAAAGCACAAATAAAAAAAAATTACCCAGAAATACACCATTTTTAGAGCACACTGTTACCAGAGTGGAGAGATATCGTTCCACGAATCCACGCAAACATAGCTGGTTTTTTGTGTTATACGAAGTATTCTTTCTGGTTCTTTTCGTAATCATCGTCGATTCGGTTACTGTCTTCTTGAACTGCGGGTAAGAAGCTCTCCCAGAATGTTTACACGTCAATCTCTAATAAAACGTCTATGTGTTCCTCCGCTTGTATGTCGGCTGCATATAGTATTCGTACGCTGCAAGATTAGCATAAAGTAAACACAACAGGCTCGTCTTATGTATTTTCAGCTTGTCTGTCCTCCACTGTTCTTCCGGCATGGCTTCTCGGAAGCTGCTTTCTGTCTCTTCGCCTAGTGGACATGTCTACTTCTGCTTGAGGCCGTCAGGGAATGTCTCGGTGCACGGTCTCCGAAATCAGAAGATATTGGATCCTTTTCGTCACCGCGTGTTCTCGAGGTCTAGCCAATCAGCTGCGGCCGAAATTTGACAGTCCACTATAAGTGGACAGCAGAAGGGTACGCATCTGGGCTGGTTTATTCATGATACGAGAAGACGAAACAGCGCTAAACAACAGGACGAAGGAAGAGCACAGACGTGGGCGCTGACTGTGCTCCAAGCAACATATGGTTGTCATATCAGCGCCCGTGTCTGTGCTCCTCCTTCGTCCTGTTGTCTATAGTCTGTTTCAGAAGTTCCGTGCAGCACTGTGGAAGCTACGGGCCTTCTCGGCCATTTAGGAGGGCGAACACATGTTAAACGTGTCCTTCCGCGGCTTGTCATCTGCCAATGACGGGCGCTACAGTGGCTACAGCTGCAGCTGCAGCCATGGAAGGAGGAAGACGAAGCGTGGTGTGCGTGTCCGAACAATGGCACTTCGTCTCGCCTCGGAAGAATTCTGCGCTCGATGGCCTCGTAGCCTTGGCTATGCTGCACGGAACTCCTGAAACAGTTCTGTTTCGTCTTCTCGTGTAGGCGGATAGCCACAAAATAGCTCCCCTGTTAAAATAGGACCGTGAGTGTCTAAACTCTGTGGTATTCGCCCTGTTAACACTGATACGCGTAGTTAATTTATTTTATTTGACGGTGACCGTTTCCCCTTTTTTTTCTTTTCACACTGTAACACGCCTGTTATTGCTCGGCAATACGGGTACGAATGCCGTGACAGTACGGCTAGGCATTAAGGAAATGAGGTTCACTCTACGCTCTTACATGGCTTATTCGAAAGCCGCTCCATTCTGCACAGTCACGCTACACACGTGGGCAAAGGTTGAGTAACACTTCTGCTTGGAGGAGATGCCCTCTGCACGTGTCGTTTCAAGTCGGGCTACGGTGTGCGCGCTGTGGTTTCGGATGTTGTTTGAGCTTAGAAGATATCCCAGTCCTCACGGTACACCGTCATGTCAAATATTTACACGTCGAACTCGCATTTTAGCGCCCTTTGCCTTCTGACACCACAGTTTTACCTGTACCACTTTTTGTGTGCCAGCTGAGAGGTGTATGTTTGTCTCTGCCAATAATGTATCCCTGAGAGTGTATATGCACCTGTATATTCTTTTTTTTCTAGTGGCTATTTTCTTGCGTTACGTACATTGCTGATTTGTGAGAGCGGTCAGACCCATCATGGTTTGCGCAAATTCCGGCCTTCTTTTCTATTAGCATCCTCGTTTGTCTTACAAGCTGCACGGAACTTAATATAGTAAATTTATTTATTTATTTCAATGCGGTTACACAGAAAGACGCGAGCCGAGATTTTACATTATTTTCGCGTAGCCGTGCTAACGTAATCACTTTTCTTGCGCGCGTTCCTGCATATCTTGTCTGCGCGCTTGTGAACTCCGTGTTTTTAGCCAGCGGGAGGCGCCATTTGTACACGGCAACGTGAACATGCTTTGAAAAAAAAAAAAGTGAATGCACATTTATTTGAGCACGTCACGCTACACACGTGGACGAAGGCTGAGCAACATTCTTTGGGGAAATATTCTCCACGTGCCAGTGCCGCTGGGCAGTGAACTCTGGTGTGTGCACTACCGCTTGGTTTATTCATATTGTTTGATCCCGGTAAATTATGCAAAAGTGCTGTACCGCGATGTCAAATATTTACACGATGAACTTACATTTTAGCACTTTGTGTTGTGACATTACGGCTTCTTGTATCACCGTTTGTTTTGACGGCTGCGATGTGTACGTCTCTTTCTGTCAATAATGTCTCTCCAAGAGTGCATTTGCACCTGCATTTCATTTTTGTCTTGCGATTATTTACTAGAGTTGTGTATGTTGCCTATTCGCACTGTCCGTAGACTGTCACGCCGCACCGCGGCGCACGGCAGAAATGCCACGAGGAGGATAGGCAGACGACGCGCTGTACTGTCCATCGCCGCCGCACCGTTGTGTACGCATTTGCGCGTGATATGCAAAAAGCACAACAGTAACCCCGTGTGCTGCGTGCCCCAGTGCACAAATTGAGCTGTTCACAACGAGATAACCCTGCATTCCTCCCTCTAAGATCCGTTGCGATAGAAGGAATGGATAGTGAGGTTTCACATCAGAAAGCCTGTGACGCCGCCGATGAGGGCGTGCAGCGCACATTTCACTCCCGGTAATTTCTTCTGGAGCAATATAGGTAGGCGGCAATTGCTTTCGCTTTTTGACTAAACCGCACAGTGGTCAGGCTTTATGTTGCATTTATAGTGAGAAGGCCGTTTCAGTAGATGAGCGCACCTGCTAGCGTGGCAACGCGGCAGTTAAATGTAAGAGACATCTGCGAACCACTGCAAGCCGCAAAGTTGCTTGTTTGCGAGGTATTCAGTCAGTCAGTCAAGAACTTTATTAAGGTCCTGAGGAGTTTAAGCCGTTGGAGATCCCACGCGAGGAGCTCCTCGGGCCGAAACCGTAGGCGACGCCCAAGTCGGGACGGGAACGTTGTGACGCTCCGCCAGTTCTTGGGCCCTCTGGACGGCCTGGAGTTGAACTTTGAGGTCCGGGCTTTTGAGGGCCTCTTCCCATTCGGGCTCACTGGAAAAAGGACCCTTTGGTAACGCGGTACATTGCCATAGCATGTGCCAGAGCGAGCAATAAGGCTCTGGGCGGTCTGGACAATTTGCGGGATGTCCGTGTTGAAGTGACTTAGCAGGCCTCGCGACGGATACGAATCAGTTTCACGCAGTCGCAGAATATTACACGCAGTCGCACACAACAACGAATGTTTATATTTCAGTCAATGCTAACATCGATTCACATTAAACGGGCATTTTTGATCACGATCTAGGCCGATCCTGTTTTGGCTCTATCTGGAACAGGTGCATGGTACGCGTGCACTGTTGATCGCGCGGTCAAGCATAATACACTGATCTCAAGACGATCGGCATGCGCGCATCGCGATTCGGCTCTGAACTCTATCATGATTACGTTGGACCATGTAGCAGTGAACACCGTTGATCGCGATTAAGAAATGTAACCCTGATCGATCCCAGTCGCTATCACATGTGCCCGTGTGACGCCACTATTTACTCACTTCGGCAGCTCACTGTGCAGAAAATACGGTTTAAAAAATATCACCCAGTCGGTTGCGATCTACAGTGCGTCCGTGTGACACAAGGCAGTTTGCACGCGTGTACTTTCAACGGATCCTGCGAGTGTCTTCGCGATGTACGCGAAGAGGCGCACGGCACGCCTCTGGATCCGCAAGTGACAGTTTTTGGTCACATCTTTCTGCCATTTCACTGCGACTTCTTCGCGGTGTGCAGACTTCGTGCTGTGGGCACCACGTAAGAGGCTGATGTCAACAGCTCTGCCTTCACAGAAGTTTCCAAAATAGTCACTAATGAAAGCGGCTTCGCAAAAGGAAGCTAATTTGTGTCGGACATGGTGAAAAACCCGTTCAAGCTTCTGTACGACACGCGGCGAACGGCGTACACTCCGGGCATGCGGATAGTCTATCCTCCTCCAGACAGCCATGTTGGCTCGACTTGCGCGCCACTTGAGGCACGTAAATCCGTGTGGACTCCGCTACCTTTTTTCCCCCCAAGGGTCCTCAGTCTGTCTTACAAACTGCGCATGAATTTATTTATTTATTTACTTATTTATTTGAAATGCGGTTACATAAAAAATAAGCAAGTGGAGATTTCACTACTCGCGTACACATAGCTGTGTCTCCGTGACCACTTTCCTTCCTTTCCGGAGTGACCGCGTGAACGTTCTTGATTTTATCTTAAACACAAATTTTCATTGATGTGAGCACGACAGCTTGTTGAGACTTATCGAACAGCTGAGAAAGATTTGTCTTGGCAATGTGCATGTAGATTTCTGACTGTTTTCATTTATTACACGCTGCCAAGTCGAATTTGTTCCTCTTAAATTTTTTTTTTGTTCAGAGGCGCACAGCTTGGACGACAAGCTGCGAAGTACCGGCTTTCGCGGTGCCATGGACGGCTTCCATTCTGGCAGTCATCGACAACTGGATAGATGGATTTTACGCGCATCCCCTTTGAATCGAAGTCATGAGTAGTGCCACCAAGCTCTTTACTCGTCCTCTCTATAGGCTCTTGCGCCACCACCTTTAGGCCTTCTATCACGTGTCTCTACAGCAGATTCGTATACGTTCCCAAAGCCGTCTTCGAAAACTGATACCTCGGGCAGGCTTACCCCCTTTTTGGTTATTTGGTGGGTACCTTGACATTCAACTTGAATGTGCTTCACACAACGAAAGTCACGGTCACTGACCAAGCAAAAAAAAAAAAAAATCGAACAGTTAGACGTTTCGGATTCAATACGCTCCCTGGTTCCTGCACTCTTTCGAAGAGCATACGTCGCTGACATAGACGTCCTGGTGTGACCTCAAGTGGTGATATCATTTCGTGTCGGGCGTTCATCGAGGAAGTGAGCTTGAGGAGGAGCCTATCCCATCAAGCGTCTCCTTGACCCATGTTGTCGTTGAGAAGGGGTTGCACCGCTCGTGTCGTTTTAATCGTGGTGTCGTCTGGGAGTCCAGACAGTGGCGTCTTCCCCCTCGCCTCTGCAGTACCCTCGCTGTTGTGGTCGCAATTCGACGCATCCGTCTAGTTTTCTCGGTGGCGCGTATGCGCGCTTGCTGCTCACATTTGTTCAACCGCGCTATTTGAGCAAATGTTGAATGTCCTGGCGTTAGGTGGCACATACATACATACATACATACATACATACATACATACATACATACATACATAGTACAGACAGATGGATATAAAGGTGCTTGTAATGCAGTACATGCTGCTGGATTAGTCGTTTCATACAGATAGATAGATAGATAGATAGATAGATAGATAGATAGATAGATAGATAGATAGATAGATAGATAGATAGATAGATAAGACATGGGGGCGTGTTTGGAAAGCAGTACATGTTCCTGATCTAGTCGTTTCATGGCAAGCGGCCAACCGGCCATATAACTAATCTTTCACTTCTCATTCTCATTTAGGTGGCTCTTAATTGCCATGCTTACATGGCAGGTAGTTGTTTAGGGGAGTGCATGCATACTTCGATAGTTTAAAATCTAAGAAAACGCAGTTGCACTTACGCACCTGTTTTTCAGAAAGATTGCACCTTACGTTCCTCATGGCTTCATGTCCTTAATGGCGTCAAAATAGAGCTTTGTTGAAGAGGATGTCCATCCTTTAGTTTACGTTGTTCTTTATTGTGTACGTTCTTCATAGTTCTATGTTTTACTTTCACTCACGAATGCTTTGGGCTAGTTTGTGCTGGCCCTTTCCTGCAATACACAAAGAAAAGGTGACGATTGTCCAGGGTTGTGCCCGGTCGGCTGCCATGCAGAAAGGGAGGGAAAGTTCTATAAGAGGCAGAGAGAGCAGCAAAATGAGATCACATCGGCGCTGCCGACGTAATAAATGTAACGCGTCGATCCTCCAAAACGGTCAGTGAGCTCAGCAGCGTTAAAAATTGCAGCGGCACTTTCATTGCTTGCCGTAGGCAAGGTGCGGAGCGCCAATGTCCTGAGACATTCATGACAGTGAAAGCGCCGCCGTTTAGCTGATGCACTGCTGTTCGGAGTTCAACCTCTGATTTTCAAAAATCGGGCACTGACATAGAATGTTCCCGATAGTCTCCTCTACAGTGCAGTCTCTGTACAAGGACAGCACCTGTGAGAGGTAATCATCGATCCTCGAGAGGATAGCTCGTCACATTTTTGTGTGCCCTTGCTGCTTTATCTGAGGGCCTGGGCCATGTCCCAAACCAGTAAAGACCTGCCTGCGTTCATTTGTTGCATAAAGCGAATGTGACAGCAGTACCTATGATAACAGGGATAATAGATTTCTGCAACCACCACCGAAATGTGACGACGTTTGTCATCTTTAATAACGAGGCACAAGGCAAAGCCTGGTGGGGCACTCCAAAGGCTGTCCATAGTCACTGTCAGTGGCGGTCTAGATCTCTTCATAGTCCTCTTCGATGAGCATATACCCAGGAGCGCGTCTGCTTCATTATAATCTGACATAGAAACGACTTGTCCTTGCTGTAATATCAGATAAATGTGGCACATATATTAAACGCCTTGAACCTTTCATTCTATGAGACTCTGATCGTACGGTCCACCCGAGGAACAATAGAAAGACATGATGAAGCCGCCACTAGGAAACACAAACACACACACAAAGCAGAAACACGGCGACAGGACAAGCGGTAGTCTTGTTAGAACACTAGAAAGTCTGGCGCTATTTGTGATAACGGTAGCAGTAGCAGAGGACTTGAGTGACGGTCTGGTCATGTGATATCGAAGGGCCACTACAGGTTAGGACTTCCGGTTGAATTCCATTTCGAGCTTCACGCATGTCGATGCGGTCCCACCGTTACCCTCCCAACCACGTGATCCGGTCAACCACATTGAGCTGTTTGTTGTTCGTTCTACTTCGCTAGCCGCTCTCCGTCATTGTTCGATTCCGGCCATCCTGAATGGGCGAAAACATTCGGCCGCTCAGTTGAAAAAAGAAAAAGACCTGCCTCACTAACATAGACCTCAATCGGCTGGGACACAACGCGTCCACTCATGCAGCACCCGTTTCCGGGACGAATTCTCCGTGACGTCCATTCGCTACGACCAGCCGTCGCGCTTCGGGAGTGCCGTGCTATGCCCATAAGAATGGACTGTCCCGCCGCCGCGTCGCACAGCCATTTTTGTAGACGGCGTGTCCGGCCAGCTAGCTGTTGCGGTGCGTACGTGCGCGGAAAGCTGAGCGGAAGCGCCGTGTCGGCCGGCGAGCTGTCCAAGTTGCTCAGTGTGACGCGAGTTATTATAATAATAATAGTTTACTTTTCATCAAGAAGAGGAGGAAGGCTGGTAGTAAAATCTGATAAGCAGCTTGACTAGCTCCTGCACCCCAAAAGTACACTTTGGCGAGTATACGGCAAGATGTGGTGCGCATACTAGAAAGTACAGCGATGAGATGAACAGCCTTAACAGGTTAAATAAACAGAAAAAAAAGGACGAACAGAATCGCCAACAACAATTCAACTCATATTCGTTGGAAATAACAAAACACATTGAAGCATTTAATATTACTAAAGTAATATTACTTAATATTGCTTCGGTCATAGTCTGCAGAGTATGACTGAAGACACTGATGAACAGGGCACATGTGCTCTGTTCTTCAGTGTCGCAGTAGTAGTAGTAGTAGTAGTAGTAGTAGTAGTAGTAGTAGTTATTTATTTATTAGAGAAATATATACAAAATGTGGGAGGAAAAGGAAAGTAATTACTGGTAACTGCAGTATATCAGCTGACAGCTGATTCGCGGACTCCAGTAAGCGGAGTGGGGAGAGGGGGGTTTGAAGGATTACAACGGGGAGAGAGCAAGATAGCAGAGAGGTACTATTTACATATTTACACATAAGTTTCAAAGTTCACTCCCGATGCGGCATCCTCGAGCGAGTTGACACCAGCCACCGCACACCGACACATGCCGAGAGCAGCCGGCTGGCGAGGCCGGACTGCTAGAGAAAGTCGCATACCGCTTTGGAATCGGGGCTTGTTTACTGCCATGCCGTCAGACCGTCTTTCATTGTGACTACATTATTAATGTTATGTTGAAGTAGTCACAGTGTCGAGGTCAGACGCATAGCGAAGTGATTGACTTGATTTGATTTGATTGATTTCTGGGGTTCAACATCCCAAAACCAGCTCTGATTATGAGAGACGCCGTAGTGGAGGTCTCCGGAAATTTTGATCACCTGGGGTTCTTTAACGCGCACTGACATCGCACAGCACACGGGCCTCAACATTTCGCCTTAATCTAAATGCAGCCGCCGCAGCCGGCATTCGATCACGCGACCTTCGGATCCACATAGCGAAGTGGGTAACGGCAGAGCAGAAACAATTCTTTATCATTAAAAAGATCAGTTCTTAGCAGGAGACCCTATGTATATCAATTTACACACACACACACACACACACACACACACACACACACACACACACACACACACATATATATATATATATATATATATATATATATATATATATATATATATATATATATATATATATATATATCAATATACAACGCACACGTTGGAGAATATATGGAAATCGAAGTGTCAACAAGGCCAATTCTTGGTGGGTACATTTCGGTGGAGAACTACACGGGAGCGAGGATATTATTGAAAATGTGGCAGCAAATACGTCATTACCATTTTTTTTTCGCTGTGGAATAATACCGTGTTGAAAGTTATCATGGGCTTGATGTTGCAACTTGCGAGGTTAATGCACTGTTTATATGTAGCGTGCAAAGAAAAAAGTATGAGCTACCAACGCTGGAAAACGCTTTCTGTTGACAATAATTACAAATATGTGCGGTCATATTGAACAAGTCAATGTTCTGCAGTTTTATTGCGATAGCAATTATATGGACAGTCTCGGCTGGTTTTTGCCGTCCCCGTCGCCGCCGTCATCAATCGCGTATATATATATATATATATATATATATATATCCCAAAGAAAAATAGCTCAGATAAATGCTTCCGAAGCGCGGAATCGAACCAGGAACCTTTCGCTGCGCAGCGCGTGGCGCTAACCACCACGCCACAAAAAGCAGACCCTTCAGGTGCTAACGGGGAGTCTTATATACACACCCTTTACCGCTGGCAGGACTCAGAGACGGCAGGCACTTATAAGCGTTTCTTCATTACCAGCGAGATGGCGCGAGGAGCGCAGCGGACGCATTTAAAAGTCGTCGGCCAGCTCGCTCGCTTCTATTTTCGCAGGGCCTTGCCCTTCCGCTATCTGCTCGCGCGGTTGTCTCGTGCTCAGAGGAAGAGGGATGTTTCGAGCTTTGGCCGTGATGTCCGCGCTGATGTTACGGGATCGTACGAAAGTCACTCGAGCTCAAGGGACGCCCCTAAACGGACAAACAGAAGATGAGTGCACACTATCAAGTGTCATAGCTCGACACTTGAAGCACGCTAGTTTCCTTCGCTGCTTCGGCCACCTTTGCAATAGGAGCGCTGTTCAAACTAGAGTATCCACTGCGACAGCTTATTCGCGCTCGTTCGGTGTATATCTGTGCGTTCGTTTCGTGCGTGTTTCACTTGATAGTTCGCGCTCATGTTCTGTTTGTTCATCTAGCGGCCTCCCCTAGCTTTGTATGTGTAGCTTTGTGACACTGTCACGGGGCTACCGAATTAGCCTGCCCTCGTGTAGGTTCGTGTGTTTTGAGTTCGTATGTTCAAACTCGATGGCTTGATAGTCATCGAGAAAGGATAGACGAGACCGTTGGTGCAGAACAAAACAAACAAACAACACTCGCTGTATTTACAGACACGGGAAAAAAAAGAGAAAGGATAAAGACAAGACGGAGCATAAGAAGGAGAGGATAAATTGACAGGACTTTGAATTTGAGAGAAAATAGCTAGCAGTGCGTACGAATAGTTCAAAAGGCAAGACTGTCACCGTTCTGGTGGGCACATGAAAGTAGATGGCGAGGTTGATGCAGCAGACGCACTTGGAGCGGACTTGGATCGAGGAGTCGCTCGGAGGGAGGGTAGCGTCGGGCGAGTCGGGTCAGCAACCTCTCGGCGTTCCTCATCCGACGCTCAGACCACGAGCCGGGGCCGCAGTTGTGCCTGGCCAACGCCAGACGATGAAAAGCCGTTGGAGTGCCTGGCGAACACCAGGCGATGGGAAGCCGGTGGATTGCCTGGCCAACGCCAGGCGATGGGAAGTCGGTGGAATGCCTGGCCAACGCCAGATACTGTACCGCTCGGGTACACGCCCAGGTGGGAGCCTGCAGCGGCCTTGCCACAGGAACTCGGCCGCCACTCCCGCGCCCTGGTCCGCTTCTTCCTGCCACCACGCCTCAGCCACGTCTGCTACGGTTCTTCTCCCCGGTCTCTCCCTGGTCTCTCCCTCGCCCGTTCTCTTGGCGCTTTTTAATCCCTATCTTCATCGTGGGCCTTCATCATTGGTGTTCTTGCGTCTTCGTGTTGAATTCTGATTGCTCGTAGCTGTAATTGTGGCCTTCTCGCATTGGTGCAGCTTTTATTCATTGCTTTAGCTTTAGCGCTCGTGCCAACGTCGTCTTCGCCTTGCTTTCATTTCTTTTATGGCGCGCACTTTGAAACACGGCGCGCACTTTGAAATACGTGCACTCATCACAATAAGCCCCCCTTTCGTAAAGTTTTTTTTTATAAAAAAACTGCTGCTAAGTGAGCGTATTTTAGTTCACCACACAGTTCACAAAATAGATCCAATGTCCATACACAATCAAAACCATATAGTTCCAGTGTTCATATACATTCACACACTACAAGCACAGGAGCACAAAAGTCCACAAACCACTCTGAACAAGCATAGCGACACAATCACATTATTGCACCACATTTCCACGAATGACAATTAAGTGCCTCTTTCAGAAGGTCATGACATTTTTTTTTACGCTTTGGTGAAAACTAGCAGTGCACCGATGTTTCCGCCACTTCTTAAGTAGTGAAACATCTCAAAACAACTGTTACAAATTTCCGCATGTCCAGAAGAACTGTTATTTATATCCGAGTGTCGAAAGCCAGGAAGAGCTACCGGATATCTGCAAGGCGCTTATGTTATGGCGTCCCACACAAGTCGGATCGGCCCTTTCAGCTGCCTAGAGCCAAGCCTAAGAGACACTCGGCAGTGCTTACTACCAGACGCCCATCTGCCTGACCGTCTGAACACACTCGGACGCCATACGACTTTGTAAAGTCCAGACCAGCAAAGACAGCACTTGAAAGAATCATCTTGTCGCCAGGCGCAGCGAATTAGTGGCCTTCGAATCATTCTTCGATGATTATCAACGCTTTCTTTCAGCCGATGCACCGGCAATGCCTCAGACGCCTCTGGCAAGATGCATGCTGAGCCACATGACGTCGTGCTAAACACTGTAGACTCTATGCTAGTATCCTGTACGTCTAGCCTGCTACGACTTTCGTCCTGAGTTTCTTTCACTTTAGCTGTCGATTCTACAGCCTTAACTCTTCCACTTGGAACATCGCGCTCTCTGTGAGACACGTCAGCACCTCCACTCTCTTCAGAAGCTAACCTCTCCTGAGGCGTCTTATCCGTGTGGTCTTCGAGGACCATGGTGTTACGTCTTACCGAAGCTAACGGAACACCTAAAGAATCTGTGGCCACCGCCCTATATTCCTCGACATGGAATTCACTGTCCTCACTAGGACAAACAAACAAAGCTTCATCACCAGCCCTTTCCTGAGGGACTATGTCCTCATCACCTGTATTTAGCCTCCCAGAGGCCCCAACCTGTGACTCAACTTGATTGGAACTTCCCCGTTCCAAGCTCGCAAAGCTGGCATCTGCTTCATCGAGCTCAGCTGAACTCTTGTGAGACGCTCCTCTCACTTCTACATTACTCTCTGGCTGAGCTCCTGGCTCCCGAGAATGCTCATGGTGAAATCCACTGCCACCTCCAACGACCGAGTTTGATTTTTCCCTTAGGAAAGTACTGCCCACATCGCATCCCTCTGCCGCTTGCTCATTGGTGCTCATGCACGGTGTTCTACTACACTGCTTCTTTACGATCCGCGTCTTTTCCACCTCTGCGAGTTTGAGCTTTAACTGAAGTGTCTTTAATTTCATTTCTTCGAGCTCTCTTTCTTCCTCCTCCATCTCCCTTTCAAACTCCAACTGCTCCTTCTCTTCCTGTAGTCGCGCAGCCACTCGAGCATCAACCCACGCCGTAAATTCTTCGCCCTCTAAGCCTATACGACGTGCCAACTCTTCAAAAACTTGGCGAGATTCTGATGCGCTCATTTTGTTTTTTTTCCGTGAAAAACAATAAAGTGCATAAACGGTCTCGTCGTCCTGTCCTGTCGCGGACGCCAATTTGTCACGGGGCTACCGAATTAGCGTGCCCTCGTGTAGGTTCGTGTGTTTTGAGTTCGTATGTTCAAACTCGATGGCTTGATAGTCATCGAGAAAGGATAGACGAGACCGTTTGTGCAGAACAAAACAAACAAACAACACTCGCTGTATTTACAGACACGGGGAAAAAAAAAGAGAAAGGATAAAGACAAGACGGAGCATAAGAAGGAGAGGATAAATTGACAGGACTTTGAATTTGAGAGAAAATAGCTAGCAGTGCGTACGAATAGTTCAAAAGGCAAGACTGTCACCGTTCTGGTGGGCACATGAAAGTAGATGGCGAGGTTGATGCAGCAGACGCACTTGGAGCGGACTTGGATCGAGGAGTCGCTCGGAGGGAGGGTAGCGTTGGGCGAGTCGGGTCAGCAACCTCTCGGCGTTCCTCATCCGACGCTCAGACCACGAGCCGGGGCCGCAGTTATGCCTGGCCAACGCCAGACGATGGAAAGCCGTTGGAGTGCCTGGCGAACACCAGGCGATGGGAAGCCGGTGGATTGCCTGGCCAACGCCAGGCGATGGGAAGTCGGTGGAATGCCTGGCCAACGCCAGATACTGTACCGCTCGGGTACACGCCCAGGTGGGAGCCTGCAGCGGCCTTGCCACAGGAACTCGGCCGCCACTCCCGCGCCCTGGTCCGCTTCTTCCTGCCACCACGCCTCAGCCACGTCTGCTACGGTTCTTCTCCCCGGTCTCTCCCTCGCCCGTTCTCTTGGCGCTTTTTAATCCCTATCTTCATCGTGGGCCTTCATCATTGGTGTTCTTGCGTCTTCGTGTTGAATTCTGATTGCTCGTAGCTGTAATTGTGGCCTTCTCGCATTGGTGCAGCTTTTATTCATTGCTTTAGCTTTAGCGCTCGTGCCAACGTCGTCTTCGCCTTGCTTTCATTTCTTTTATGGCGCGCACTTTGAAACACGGCGCGCACTTTGAAATACGTGCACTCATCACAGACACACAACGTATAAAGCCCTTCGTACCAGCACGCGCTGCTCACGGGAGGCGCTCACTTAGCAAGTGGATGTTTGCTACAATTAATATTGCTCCTGAAGCTGCGAGCCTCACTTCGTATAGCATTACAGTTTCTTGCTATCGCATTCATTGCTTCGCCCTTACGGCGAAACTGCGACTTTTTTTCCTTTGTCTTTCATTTGTCGCTTTGGTGCTTGTGTCTCTGATTGTTACTCCCTCTTCATCAATAGGACTCTGAGCGCAAGAACATATATTCTCTAAATAAATCAACACAGTGCTCTCTCTCTCTCTCTCTCTCTCTATATATATATATATATATATATATATATATATATATATATATAGCTTGGGTTGCCGCCAGTCTATAACAGAATTGACGATGCGCCTCTTAGAGAACCAGTGTTTATTACATCAACGTTTCGGTCGGAAGCCCGGCCTTTTTCAAGACAGTCTTGAAAAATGTCGGGCTCCGACCGAAACGTTGATGTAATAAATCGTCGTTCGCTAAGAGGCGCATCGTCAATTATATATATATATATATATATATATATATATATATATATATATATATATATATATATATATATATATAGGTTTGAGCCCAGGCCCGCTGCCTCCGAAGTCAGTGCCTTAACCACTAGACACACATCAGCTTTCGGGATGTGAACGCATCTGAGTGATATGAATGCCTTGGATTTTCTAACGCCGTGATTAGGACTTTTGAAGAGCGAAGAACAAACAGCGCCGGGGAAGAAGTGAAAGAGGAAAAAAAAGCGCAACTTCGGCTAGGGTCGCGCAAGGCTAGATCACAGAGAAGCTGGTCGATAGTTCACTGAAACAGGTCACTTGATAGTCATGTGACATTTTGGCGGGAACATGTCACTTAAAGGGCCCATGACAGCTATTTTTTTGTTGGATACTTTTATGTTCTAATGAGTAGAACAGTGTCTTGTAATCATGGCATGGAGTGGCAAATTCTCCAGCGTGAAGTCTAATTAGTCACAGCATCGTTAATTTTGTTCAGTTTTAATGAAAAGTTCGAAACGCGCGCCAAAAACTGCAAGAAACTAGCGCCGCGGGGCTAGCGCGGCGGCTGTCGGAAGTGAGCGCATGCACTGATCACTTGAGCTCAAGATTCGGTGACGTTGCGGAGAGCGCGAGCGCCAGACCAGCTCGCCACACTCGCTTTGCATCATAGCGTGTGTACAATGTACGCTTGAGGGACCAACACGGAGAGGAAGCAGAAAAATACGGCTTTTGGCGTGGCCTCCGCGATCGGCTGCGAGAGCCGATCTTGGAGGCCACGCTCGGAGGCCATAGCGCGGCGCGCCCGTGTCTCTCTGTGACGTCACGATATCAACTTACAAAAGTGAAACGTCACAGATGGCCCACAAACTACGTCATACTAGTGACGATGTCGCGAGGTGCCGCAAACCCAGATGAGCATTTCTGGTCACTTTAAATACATATTAAAATATCTTAACGACAAGGTTCGCCGTTAATACTTGGCCACAAGTGCCTTCAGATGTTCGACAACCAAACAACACAAACATATCGGGTTTGAAATTTTGGTGTCATGGGCCCTTTAACACTTCGTTAAGTGATTTTGGCGAGACATGTCACGTGAATTTTTGTTACGAGATCTTGAAGGAAACATGGCACATCGTCATGTTACTCCCAAAACCCCGTAACAAAACGTCTTGTGACGTGTTCTTGCCCAAATCACGTAACGCAATGTCAAGCGACGAATGTTTGCGCCAAAATCGCATAACGAGATGTCCCGAGACATGTTCCCGCCGAAATCACGTAACGAATGTGACGTGACATGTTTCCGCCAACATCGTCTAACGCAATGCCACGTGGTATTGCATGATGCCTGAAAAATTACGGCCAGCTCGAACAGCTTCGCTGTTATAAGTGACACGACAGAGTTTTTACGCTTAGCTTTAGGCACCATCGATGCTAAAAGGAAGAAAGAGAAAGAACGGAAAGAAAGAAGAAGAGAAAGGAAGGAAGGAAGGAAAGAAAGAAAGAGTAGATCAGGCACCTACACGCCAAGCTTCGATTTTTCCTCTTTTCCCAGCAGAGGAAGGGCACCTGACTCTTTCTCACACCGAAAGGAGTAACTTTGCGCAGGGCGATAGCTTGTGTTACATGTTTAGGTAATGCAAAGCAATTAGCTTGAAAAAGAAAGAAAAAATGCTTTTGTTGAAACTCTGTAGCAATTGAAGGCCAAAGTTTCCTGCACATTTGATAAGGCATTATAATTTCATCCATTACGCAACGGCACGTCGGTTGGATTTGAAAAGTTATACAAGAGATGTTTGCCTAGAAACTTAAATGCCAAGTCTTTCTTGGCGAGCTCGGGTCACTTTTATCTATCTATCTATCTGTCTTGGCTACGCCCCGGCGCTCTCCCGGTCGCCGCGTTCTGCAAATATTTCGAATACCTAAATATTTGGAAGGTAGGGTATAAATATACGGCGAACAGGAATAACTAATCTTTATATCACTAACATAACATGGTATAAAGATTTCAACAAGCCCAAGCCTCAACCCTTGTGAACCCCTTATGGTATACTCGCCACGTACACGCCACTATTCATGATACTGGAATCACGAGTGCTTTTCTGTACCCCACATGATACACGGCCTCCAGGGTCGTGTATTTCCTGGTTGGCCCACGTTAAGCGTACACCCATTCGTGCTGTTTGAACATATGTTCACCTTATTCGTAACACTTTGCTGAATGCTAATCACGTCGTCGTAGCCAATTTCCTCGCTGGCCGCTTCGCGTGACACCGATTCCAACAATGCGTGGGATATGGAGGTTTTTTTTTTTTTCGTCTCCTGAAGCAACGTGGTCTTTTCGATGGTAACGGGTGGTGTGAATTGCGGTCCTTGTGGGAAAATATGAATATGAATAAATATAAATAATATGAATGTGAAAGAAAAAGACATAATCATCGCCAGGAGCACATGTACGCCTACTGCAGGGCAGATAGCTGCTCCATGCTCCTTCAATTAGCCCGGTCCAAGCATAAAACATGCTCCTCGAAAGAGAGATATGAGCGCTGAATTTTCTTTCGAAGAGACGTGTTGAAACGGAAAGTTTCCCATTTTGGTTGTATCATGTGAAATAATTCTGAGCAAAATCACAATAACTGAGAGTAAACGAGACGACTCATGCACAAGATGGTCACATTGTATTCTGGCGGCCACGTGGAAATAACTTCGTAGGTGGGCCTAAAATGACTTGAATAACATTAAGTGAAACCTAGTAGATACGACCTTCACGGGAGCCGAAAAATAAAATTTATAATCCTAAATTTGTATCGACGGTGTGTAAATGCATTGCACCTTTGGGGGGCTGGCGGGGAAGAAAAAGAAAGACGAATTATCGCTAAAAACGTATCATGCGGGATCGCATGTACGGGATTTCGCAATACTGAGGTGACGACGACACAACAACAACAACAACAACAACAACAACAACAACGACGACGACGACGACGACGACGACGACGACGGTGCCACTCGAGTAAACCCCACGATAAACGCCTTTCCTCGTTCAGCGATGAAGGCGTCTGGGACCACATGTCGGAGCAGGATATTTTCTGCGAAAAGCTTTGCTACGCACATGCCCGCTACCTTTGCCAAAGGGCTTTTTGTTTTCGCCATACCTGGTGAGATAATCAGTGGTTATGGCGATCCATTGATTGCCGGGCGTCTGTGTAGGAACGCCCCCCAATAAATCCTTCCCGATCTGCCGGAACGGTCGTCAATGTGGTGCAACAGCCTGTAGCGATTCCGCTGACCTTGTTGTTGGTGTCTGGCTTCGGTGGCAGTCCCGGCACGTTCTGACGCAATGAGCGACGTCCGCGGTCAGGCATGGCGGGTTATAGTTGTTTCCTTGTATCCTTGCAGTTTCTCGGGGGAATCCGAGGTGCCTATGGATGTAGACTCGTCGCGCTGTGCTTACAGTACCTCTCGTTGCAGTGCCGGGGCCGCAGGAACAAGGTGACTTTAGGAGGTTGTCGAAACGTTCTTTACGGGGGCGTCGTTTTGGGGAGAGAGGTCCCCTGTTAGACTCCGCAGTGACAACGGTGGTCTCGCCTCGCAAGCATCTGACAATGGTTATTAAATTTCTGCGAACTCCTTCCTATTGCGACGCCGCTCTACAGAAACGCAGGAGAGACTGTCTGCATCGGTGTGCCCCCCTCCCCTGCTTCCGCACTTGCGCAGTACACCGACCTCAAGTTTCCGGAGTGTCACTCCCCAGCGCAAAGCGTGGCATCGACGGTCCCTTAAATTCGCCAGTCAACACAAGGTGTCATGGCCACTTACGACGTAGAGCCACCGATCGTATTGACGAAGCTAAGATGTAGGCGTAGCCTCATTTATACCAAAGCTTTTTCTGTTTTAGATGCGGAGCATCTCTTGCTCGCGGGTATGTCACGCGTCCGGCGTCCGCACTCACACTACGCATGCGCGACTCTCCTCTCCCTTCCCTCTCTCCAACAGCTGCTGCAATAAATAAAGCGGGTAGAGAGCGCGCGCGCGCTTCGCTTCTAGTATCTCCTCCTTCTCCGATGAAAGAAGTTGGTGGTGTTGTGTGATGGAAGCAACAGTTCCGTCAGCGAGTGGGTTGACGCAAGTACGCATCAGCATCAACCCACACTCTGACAACGGTCACGCGATGCGTGGTAACGAACCAAGTTAACAACGTAATAACACGCAAGGTTCACCGCAACGGTAACACCGAAAACACTGCAAACCTGTGAACACCGCCGTTAGATGCACCGTTGAAACTCCCAGCGATGCTCCGCATCACCCCATGGTCCCCTTCGGGGAGATGGTGTATTTCGTTGTTTCCGCATTTGACAGTGACCGGCTAAAGCGGGCTATGGCGCTTTGTGGTGAATCCTTGTTCTGGACTAGCACAATGTCGAACGGATGGCATACTTTCGTCGGTGTGGATATCGGTATCGCTATCTTCGCGCAAGTGTATGAAAAAGCGGTAGTGATTGCAGATGGAGTTCCAGTTCTCGAAATGTTCCTGCTTGCATTGTCTCTCGCGTGAATTCGGCGCCAGATTTTGTTAGAACCGTCAGAGGCACGTCGATGCAAGGAAAGTCCTTGAGAATTCGTCTATGGGCACAAAGACCAAGGAACCTGCTGTATTCTAGTAGACGGGTAGCCATGACAGTTCTCTCCTGCGGTTCAGGGAGGATTCAGGTTTGCTGATTACATGGGATGAGTGGAGGTACTCGTACGCGAATCGGAACGTCGTCATCTCCAGGGTGATTCCTGATGTCCTCTTTGTGCCCCTCTCGGTGTCAGTTGTCAGCCTGCTCTCTCTATTTCCTTCATTTCCTTGTGCGTACATGGTTTCATACCAAATAAATAAGGAGAAATTACACAATCTCCCGCTAAAGGGGACCATGAGGCGATGCGAAGCAGCACGGGGGGTGCACACCGCGTTCGCATCGGTTTGACTAGATGTCGCGTTTGCATCGGTTTGACGCTAGCAGACGCTGCCTGCGTCAGCGTTGTCTCCCGTGGGCGAGAGCGCGTTCTCGTTCCTTGCGAGCTGATAAAGCGTTCATCGAAGAAAGAGCGTTTCCATAGCCACCACGCGCCGTTCGGAGAGGAGAGGAGGAATGACAAGAGAGGAGATGAGACAAGGAGAGGAGGGGGAGGAGGATGCGCCGTGCGGGTGTGGACGCCACACGGCGGATGGATGGAGGGAGGGAGTGACATAGCCCAGACCATAAGCTGCTTCGCATCTAATAAATAATAACCGCTCACAGCACTATAGCAGTCGCCCCGCCACGGTGGTCTAGTGGTTATGGCACTCGGCTGCTGATCCGAAGGTCGCGGGATCGAATCCCGGCCGCGGCGGCTGCATTTCGATGGAGGCGAAATATTGAGGCCCGTGTGCTGTGCGATGTCAGTGCACGTTGAAGAACCCCAGGTGGTCGAAATTTCCGGAGACCTCCACTACGGCGTCTCTCATAATCAGAGCTGGTTTTGGGACGTTAAACCCCACAAATCATCAACTATAGCAGTCAAAGTCAACCGTATAAATTTCGGAAAACAATAGGAACGCTAGTCACGTAGACGTGACAGGACTGGCGCACCACGCGCACGTCACTGCGTCCACGACGCACAGGGTGCTCGCAGGTACCGAGTCGTCTCTTCCTTACAAGCCACTAACAACAACAAGCCAGAGCGGCGTGACATAAGAAGGACTCGTGGCGCCACAAGTGTGCTTGTCTCTAGATGCCTCGGTTGGACTTCAATTTACTAGTGCCATCCAGTCGTGGGATCCATTGATGAGCAATACTTTGCGATAATTGTCGGTCCAACGGGCGGGGGGCAGTATACATGTTGAAGGCAGTACGCGCGGTACGGTGTAAAGCCCCCTCTTTTTTATTTTGTTCAAGCGCCGATAACGGATGTAGAAACGCAGTCAACCCACCGCGGTAGCTTAACAGCTGTAGGGTGTTAAGCTTGACAAGTTCGAGGAGGCGGAACGGGATCCCGGCTACGGCGGTCGCATTTCTGTGGGGGTGAAAGGCAGAAAACGGCCATACACTTATATTTAGGTACACGCTAAAAAGCCCCAAGTCGTCATAATTAGTCTCCGAGTCCTCCACTTCGTGGCGCGCCTCATGATCATATCACATGGTTTTGGCACGTCAATTACTTTAACTATCAATTATCAATTACTATTAATTATCATAAATCAATTACTATTAATCACCAGAAACCCAGAGACCCATAATTTTTTTCCGCTGATAACACACTACACGTCCACGGACTGCTGGAACGTTCTGGTTCCCTCGCACACCTCTTCACATACTCGCTGTGTGGTTACCTGGGATCCGCGTGTCGAAGCTAGATGAGGACTCTTTCTGGCTTGGTCATTGAACATATCGCTCGAGTGAAATGCGACGCTTTAAGACTGATGTGCGTCGAAAAATGGATGATCAGTGATAGCATTTTATGCGTTGTTAGTTTTTGCGGTTGAGAAGGCTGGAATCGACGAAGACCGGCTGACTAAGGCTGACTGCTTAGCTGTTTAAGTTGGAGGGGGCGATGTGATCAGAGAAGGAGAACGCATTGTTGACGGCCATAATCTTTTCCATGCGCTTTGTCACCAAGCCACTGACGTGTTTGTACACGCAGTACGAATTTGTTAGCACAGCATTGCCTTTCCCTTCTTGTAATCTGACAATTTGTATTGGTGGTAAAACTTCACTGCCAAGCTGTATAGGCGTTGGTCGCGCTCGACGACGCCCTCAAGGCCGACATGTTTTATTGCGATAGAAATTATACGGACAGTGTCGACGGGCTTTTGCTTTTGCCGTCATGCCCAGTAAAAAGTCCAAATCGATAACAACCCCCCGCACATCGTACCTTATACCCGCGGGTAAAAGCACACGAGTGGGGCCTGAAGCAGAGATCAAATAAGCTCCGGACCATCTCCGTCGCTCGGAGAGCGCGTGCGATAACATCACCCCGCTCGGGAGGCCTGATTTGAAGCGATGGAGAGACGCCCCGCCCGTCTTTAACGAGTTTGAGAAAGCGCAAGTGGATGGGACGGTTCCCGCTCGAGCAGCCACTGTGGACTTCGCGCGGTCGCCATCGCTAGCGCGCGCGCTATCTCGGCAGCCATCAGACGCGCTGCGCACTGCGTAGCGGCACCTTAATCATGTTCTCAGTTCCGGGCGTCTCGCATACATACAATGCCCTCGCCACATAGCGCTCACGCGAATGCGTCCGCGAGTGCAAGAAGGAGCGCGCTCGCTTGATGCCGCTGCGCTGGGCCAAGCTTGTCGATGGTGCAAAGTGCACGCTGGTCAGCGCGGTCGCGCGGTGTGACGCACGGGCCAGAAGACATCAAAATAACATGACTTAACTCGCAGCTCTGCTGGGCCGTTTTCTCTGCCACTCGACCATCAAATGGTACTCCAAGCACTTGCATGTTTACTTAATAAAGCCCACGTTCACAACAGTTCAGATTGCCCCTAAAGTTGCTAGTCTTACATCGTATATCATAGCATGCATTGCTATCGCATGGCGAAACTGTGATTTCTTTTTGCTTTCTTATGGGCATTATGGCGGTAAGGCGTGGCGGAGGGGCGACCTCATCTTCCAACAGATCAAGGTACGGCAAGTGAGGTTCGTACACGACAGTATGGCTTTGTCTTGTGACAGCGTTACAATGACTCCAGCATGTTTTTTGCATAGCATGACAAGCAAACCTCTGTGATTACAAAGTTCGGAGGATGCTCCTGTTGTGGATCATGGCTTTTCGTTGTGGATACTCCGGCCGACTTTATTATATTGCCGAGTGTTATTAGCGACCAAGTGTTATCAGGCGATTTCTTGGGCCTCCCGAAGCATACTTGGGCGAAAAACAGCGCGAAAATAAAATCAGTTGTGAGTCAGCGCATGTGTGTGTCTTCTTTCTCGTTCTCGTACTTTCGCTCTGTTCTTCGCCTAAGTGCGCAAAATCAAATAGCCCGCCAAAAAGCGCACCCGAAGCAGTCTTTACTCTCGTCGACTTGCGGCGAGGGGGACCTAATGACGGAGGTCTGGCCGCTGTATGAATGTGAGCATAAGGGAGCACCACTCATCCTTGGAAGGAAAGCTACTCACAATCATGGTACGCCAGCTAAATACCAAGGAGTTTGCAATTCCGTTTAGAATACAGTGAGATTAACTCGCCTGCTTTATCTTTTTTTTTATTTAGGAAATACTGCGGTCACTAAAGACCAGGCAGGTGGGGAACATAACAACAATAAAAATATGCGAACACCGAGAAAGACAAATCAAATGAATAAGCACATTTACAAGAATACCAAATGGATGATACAAAATACATAGCAAATGAAATGACGTCACAGCTGGAAAGCCTACGTCGTCTTGACTTCTTATTCGGTATTCTTAAAGGGCGTAGTACGTTATCCTTATTTGTCAACTTCTGAACAAACAAATTCAGAGCATCAGTGATGATGCTCCCGAGATCATGAAATCAGCCAACGCAATAGTTATGCCGCAGGCGATGTAGTCGGTTCTCCTGGTGACGTAATCTCTTGATGGAAAGAGCAAGCGATTTTGAGGCGTGTTTGAAACGAAATTGCTAATTTCGTGTTGCGTACAGTGCCACACTACTTCGCTCGCACGCTCATAGGAATCTCGACGACTGGCGGCCACCGTTCTCCGATTATGTTCAAGAAGCGTTGCGGGGTCTCTCAAGATCGACGAAGTTTCTGCTTGGATGCATGCTTTTTCTGGCTGGCAGCGTGCTTACACTGCTTTGAGACAGCCGTTGACATGACAAGGATTTGGGGACGTGTGCATGAGATGGCACCTCCCGGCGGCTGCCGCGGCGTTTCGTCGTAGCTCAATCTCCAATAGGCGAAAAATAATCATATCTCGCTAACAAAGCGAGTTATCAAAAGTAAATTGCGAATCCGTATAGTGGAGAGCCGTCACAACGTTCTGGTAGAGTTTCTGCGTACCGCCACCTAAAAGTGCACAGCTTTCAAAAAAATATGAATATAAGACAACACTGCCCATAAGGTGCCTACACATTGAAATATCGAAATTCCCTGAGAAAGCGGATACTTGGTGCCACGCTACTGGTTTTACTGGTTTTACTGGTTTACTGGTTTTACTGGTTTCAATGGATATCTGCTATATAGGTGCGCGAGTAGCTTTGGATAATTATTTTGCTCGCGAGAAGTCATTACTTTGCTCCTATTGCCCACTCAGTTACCGCGGGGCCGCACGGCCTCCACCGAGACATGGCGTCCCCTGCAAATGTCCGCAAATCATGGACATAGGCGCCGTTGCCGGCGCCGAAGCGTCTTCGCCATTGCGACAAACAGCAACCAACTTTTTATCAGTTGCTGCCATTAGTATTTCGGTTATGGAAGGAAAGACTGGGCATATTGTGGTGCTGTATTGTATACCGCTGCGGTGAGATTAGCGGCCTGGCGGCTACAAAGGCGGAAGGTCGTCGTGGTTCCTCCGGGTGCACCATTACGAGATAGCGAGCAAAGCGTCGTGGTCGTTCACCTCGCCGAGGATGTGGTGCGTTGACGGCGAAACCTCGCAATCGCGTCCCGCGATACAGGTAACAGCGGTAGACGTGACCAGTTTCCCCGCCGTAGCAGCAGAGTAGGCAGCAGCCGCGGGATACCAAACTTACGTCATCCTCGGCTTGTTGCCTGGACCAAAGGGCTGGCGACGGCCGTGGCTTCTGGTGTTAGAATGATGGCCTCCCAGAACCCTGGCGCAGGCGCGGAAGGGGGATGACATGACGAGCGACAGACGCGTGGCTCGCGTAGCTTCTGGCGTAGGCCGACGTGACTCAGAATACTCTGGAGGTTCTTCATGACCTTGTGTATATTGGATCAACGATCTCTGACAAGCTTTTCCTAAACACTGAGATAAACATAAACGCTGGCAAAGCAGCTACTCCGTTCGCCAGATTCACAAAGAGAGCATGGCTTTACACGAAGCTCAGCCAACATAAGATCTAGGCTTATAGAGCTTGTGTCTTGAGTGCACTAATGTACTGCAGGGAATTTGGGACCCTCTGTGCGCGACAAGAGGGGAAGCTATGTTCCACATGCGCTCTATCCGACGCCTTCTTGGCATGAACCTGGCCGCGCCTCCGCTGGACCGCCCGCCATTGCATCACCCTCTGCAACAGACCCAGTTTTACCTTTCCGTCAGACCAAGGACGTGACGCAAAATTCCGACGAACCGTAGGCTAGTCGTTTCGCTATAAAACAGCAACAACAGACCCACACTAGGTTCTAGGTACTCGGCTGAACGCTGTGTTGTTCAATCTTCTTGGGGCTTGCGCTTGACTACCAAACCTTGACTATCAAACCCACCAAGTGATGCACAGGTATCTATTTCTGTCTTCTATTGCAGCCCACAAGCGTAGTGGTCTACTGTGGACGACTGCGCGACTGTTTAACGTGCCATGGATCCATACAGGAGTGGCTAGTTTTCCATACTCCCAATTCCCTCTATTCGTCGTCGCGCAGCTTAGTTGACCAAACAAGTCTCGACCTACGTATCAGCGAAAGGGCACCGCATGGCATTGAGTCCCGTTTTCATGGTCGAGCGACGCAACAAGCCAACGTAACCTTGCCTGTCGCGTATTCTGTCCTACGCGCCGACGCGGCAAAGCGATGTAATAGCCTGGAACGTGAGTAAGTAGCGTAACAAGCCATAACCGCTGCGACCAATAGGTTATGAGGGCAGCTGTACTCTTAAGAAGGGCGAACGGACGGTGACCCGCAGGAAGCGGATGCACTCGGAGCTTCCTTCGCGAATTTAATACATTCATTCACTCACCGTGTTATCACCATCAATAGATTCACATGTCAAAAGACCACATATACACTACGTTCTACCTTAAATGCACCAATACACGTACACCACGTAAAGACTAACAGCGGATTAGGCTCATTATCGCATATTGCCGCTTAACTGTGCGACACTTCGCTTTAGAGTGTTACATCATCCACATAATTTTGTTCATATAAAGGACTTGTTAGACGGCATCTACGTAACGCACCAGAGTAACTAGAATAACAAAAAAGGAAAACGTCGTGCATGAATTTGTAGAACCACTGACTGCCACGAGTTGTATTTATTTGCCTTGTATTTCGGTTTGCATGAGTTGTATTTATTTGCCTTGTATTTCTGCTAAGAAACCCATCCCTGCTACAACTCCTGCAGAAATGATCAAGTCCCGCCTGTATGGAAATAAGCTGTCACTAAATGCATTAAGAACAATAAAAAATGGTTGATTGTTTCACGACAGCAGATTCCCAGGACATCGCCAATGTGGCTGGAAGCATATAATGTAAATTATTAAAGAAATTTTATCCCTTACTAATGCAATGGGCAAGGGTAAAGATTCTGTATTGCCAGTAGCGAAAAGCGAACACAGCACAGAAAAGAGCACCATCGTACACTTTCGGTGTCTGTTAGTTTTGTAATTTCGCCATTTGATCCAAGTAACACAAATATTACACCTTATTCTTTACATGATTATGGTGGGTTGGTGTATTCCGCTAGTTTTTCAATAATACGGTAGAAAAGCTGCCACAAGCGGATCATTCTAGATCAGGGGTTTATTAAGAATTCCGTTGTTTTTTTTAGGGGTGTGGAGGAGGTTGGTGTTACCAAAAGGCAGGGGTATGCGGGTGTGCGGGTATTGGTCGGCGGTTGGTCTATAAAGTAATAATGGTGTGGGAGGCAAGAATTCTCTTGAGGGTGTTTCAGGGTGTGTATGCGGGGGGGGGGGGGTATAAGTTCGTCAGGCTCAAGATGACAAGAGCACCACTTCATTGCCGATAGAAATTAAAATCGATATTTCTTGCCGCTTTTAATTCTAAAGATTTCACATCGCTTGTCAGTTCAGCATTTGTAGAGCCATACGTATGCGTATAACTAGAGATGTTATAATTGTAGTGTTGCCGCACAGAAACACCACAATAATGCCACTAACTAGAGATGCAGAGATGTTATTTGATGTCTTGCTTCATGTATGTGCATCGCGTTTTGTTTCGTTGTTCTGTCTTTTTCATATCTTGTAACCCGCTCCCCTATATAATGCTTCGGCGATTGAGAGTAAGAAAAATAAATAAACAAGTAAACGACAGTTAGTGTAGCTTATTATGCCCTCCGCTATTAGCAGTTTCTAAACTCGTCGACAAGGAAGGTCGGACCCACGGGGAATCGCTCTCGCGGAATGGCTACATCCATCGTTATTATTTCAATGCGCCAGTTGACTAGTTACAGAAACCGAGCTCGTCGAGTCGCACGCTCACCAATATTTCGAGGGGCTTAAGTCAGAGGCACAAGTTGCCCGGGTCCTCGCGGACCAGCGAAGAGTTTTGTCCTAAACCTTCGCCAATGCTGCGGTGGATTGACACCGTCCACGGTACTTGTTCTCCGGTGTCTACCAAACTTTTTTGGTAGACGTGTGCGAATATTCAAAATTTCGAATAATTTTCGAATAGCGTTTGCTATTCGGTTCGATTCGCACTTGATTTTTACTATTCGAACTATTCAAATGTGGTAACTAAGGGGCAAAATATGCCATATCTCGTAACAAGTGGCCCATTCCCGCATGTAGTGCGCTTCGCCGCATAACTTTCAAGTATTGCGCTGAAGCCAACGCTTCTGTACTGTGGCGAAGCTAACACCCGTGTATTGCAGCGAAGCTAACGCTTGTGTACTGCGGCGAAGTCCACTTGCACGCAGCAGTGCAGAAATTTACACTGCGGTACAGAAGCGCAGAAGTTAACACTTCTGTACTGCCGTGTGTAATTATTTTACCCATGTTTTGCAGTACATTTGTCTGTGTTTCGATGTGGCATTATTAAAAGAAATATTCGAAAATTATTCGAAAAATATTCGATTCGAATAGGATGGAGTTCCAGGCTAGGTGGCCAAGCATCGTGGAAAAAAACAGCGTGAACACAAGGACGACGAAGAAAGGAACATACACCACACCATGGAGCGCTCCGTGGTGTGGTGTATGTTCCTTTTTTCGTCGTCCTTGTGTTAGCGATGTTTTTTCCACGATTCGATTCGATTCGCGCTCGACCATTATTATTCCATTTCGCTTCGCACTCAAAATTTTGCTATTCGCACAGCTCTACTTTTTTGGTGCAGGCAATCGCGTCAGGTGCTGGCCTTGGTTCGCCTCTGTCGAGACTGCTAGCGTCACCGAACTAACCACAAAAGGAACAGAGTGTATTGTCGTCCGGGATGCGGATATGATGAAAAGTGGGAGTGCATAAAACGCAGGCGAAGAAATTCAGTGCCCTTCCATTAAGTGATGAACGATGGCCAGTGAAGCTGTGGTCATGAGATTGGCCCGCCGCTAGAACATTCACTGTCGACGTGACTCAATAGACCAGTGCACTTTTGGTGAGAACCTACAGTCGTACACAACCGATTTAATTGGCCATACACTTTTGGCTAGGTTAGGGCACCATTGAATAATGTTTACTAACATTTAATTCCGCTCAACTTGTGTCTGATTGAACGAATGTTTTCATTTTGCTTGCGGGACAAGGCTCCCGCGTGTGAGCCTAAACGTCCTCTTTTTTATGCGCGTGTAATAAAGTTTCTACTTTGGTTGGTGCAGTGCTCGGCATTTTTCTACCTTCACCAACATGTCACTCCCTTAGCTCCCATTCGATTAACATCAAATCACCCTTAGTCCACTTAACGCACCTCTGATTCACTTTATTTCTCACTCGTTTCACTTAATTCACATGTCACTCCGCGCGCTCGACTCACTGTTCCACGCCCTGCACTGCTTCCGGGATCGGAACACCGCTACGAAATCGCTGTCCCACGATTCGCTTTGTCCACGGACTCAATCCGCCAGAACGTTACTATGCGCAGCTTTTCTGTAAAAGCTAAGTTAAACATCCACAGGATCCTGCAATACATAAAAAAAGAAAGAGCGAAAAAGAAGAAGCTTCCCGCTGCCCCAGTTCTGCGGGTGTGAGCAAACAGAAAACATTGCAACACCGGGGCGCTTCGTGAGTGAACAAGCACAACAACGTCGGTTCACGCAACGCCGGTTGCACACGGACGCAGTCCCGGCAGAATACAAAGCGTGTAGCGAGGGGTTATTGCACTATGCAGTGGTCGCGCGCCGAATGCCCAATGGCTGTCGGTGCGGCGGACGGAGGCCGCAAACAAACAAGCAAAGCACACAAGTACAGCTGCATATACAGCTGCGTGCTTGTTGTTTATAGGTAGAGTGGACCGTCGGGCGACTCTGTATTACGTTACTGGCGAGCTATGGAGCGCTGGGACGACCAAAAAAAAAAAAAAAAAAGAAAGAGAGAGAGAAAAGAGAAGAAAAGGGTAACAAAACTGCATCGTGTCTTTTTTAAATTTTTCGTCGGGGTACAGTAGAGTGCCCAGAGAAAATTTGTTACATAATCAGACACGGATTGTTCGATTTAATTTATTTTGATGTTTTGGTCTTTCGCTGTTTGCCTGACAGATAGACTGACAATATAGCTGTCACTGCCATGTCTAGCTGCTTATGTTATGTTACCCAGCACCTCGCCTCGCCACTAGGCTGCTCATCCGAAAGTCCCGGAACCGAATATCAGCCGCGGCTGCATTCCGGTGGAGGCGAAATGTTGAGGCCCGTGTGCTGTGCGATGTCAGTGCACGTTAAAGAACCCCAGGTGGTCAATATTTCCGGAGCCCACGACTGTGGCGTCAGACACACACGCAGAGAGACACGATGCAATGACTGAAAGGAACATACCACGCGGTAGGAATCGTACTCGGGACGTCGAGGTGCAAAACAAGCACGCTACAATTCGACCACTGGCCGCTTTTGCCAGGCGGCGCATACCGATTGCATTAGCAGGGTGCTTGTCTAGTGTCAGTGGCGGTTGTGATGCAGGTTAAGTGCGATTCTAGCGATGAATGGGAAAAAAAAATACTTATCTGCTATACTACCACTCAGAATGCTTTTGTCCAGCTTAGCTCGACCCAACGAAATAGTTTCAGAAACGACGCTTACGATAAGCAAATCAGCGCAGCCTAGCCTGCATTTCTCTTCGATGAAACAGACGACGGCGCAATTACCTGAGTGCCGCGTTACGTCGTGCCATGACGTAGCATTTAGTCGCTATAGTGCTGTCGACGTGCTTGGTGAGAGAGACGTTACGTATAAAAGCTCCGAGCTCGTACAACGTCGTTGATTCTGCCTCTCAAGGATGGCTCAG
Source organism: Hyalomma asiaticum (assembly GCA_013339685.2). Lineage (NCBI taxonomy): Eukaryota > Metazoa > Arthropoda > Arachnida > Ixodida > Ixodidae > Hyalomma > Hyalomma asiaticum. The sequence goes on from CM023491.1 coordinate 57,640,241, forward strand.
TGCCAAACAATTCGGCATAGACAACTTATTCGCTGACAGCTTAGCATGACACCGACCCCACAATCCATGGTATGTGTCGCATCTTTTTGTTGTTGTTTGTGACTATCGAAGATGAATTTAACGTGATTATACTGTGCTATTAGAGGTGATGATGGCGGTGGGCGTCATTATTCAATCAAGCTTGCCACGAATTCTTTCCAAACTAGAGTTAAAATGTTTCGCCGGTGTTGTCCTTAAACGTGCGCAGACTAGCTGAGTGACATGTTACACTGCGTACAGCAAATTGATTGATTTGTGGGGTTTAACGTCCCAAAACCAGCTCTGATTATGAGACACCGCAGTGGAGGTCTCCGGAAATTTCGACCACCTGGGGTTCTTTAACGTGCACTGACATCTCACAGCACACGGGCCTCAACATTTCGCCTCCATCGAAATGCAGCCGCCGCAGCCGGGATTCGATCCCGCGACCCTCGGATCAGCAGCCGAGTACCATAGCCACTAGACCACCGTGGCGGGTCTGCGTACAGCAAGGCGCCGAAAGGACGGCAGGCGAGAAGTCACTCGCAGAACCCTCGTACATAAAGAAAGTCGTGTTCAGATACAGCCACATAAAATCACTGCGTATCCCATCGATCTACAGTATTGCTAGGTTTAAAAACGCACCATGCTTGGGAACTTTTTCCGTGTGACATATGCATTCACACGAAAAACCACTCGACAAACCAACAACCTGCGCACGCAAGCTGTTGGTTCGTAGAGTATTGTATATTATTTTATTGTTTTTGGTGCGAAATACATCTCGCAGTGTTTAATTATTCAAGCACTCTGGCGCGATAGGAAGTGCGTGCCGTAGAATATCCGGTGTCGGCGTGCGGCGTAGACACCAGTGTCCTTGATGCAAAAAAAAGGACCACTCCACCATGGCGCTGATTCGTCAGTGAACAAAACCAAGAATTTTCAAGTAATATCCCTCGGAAAAATTGTGAGCGACTTAAATACAACCTGCACTCACGACAGCTCGGATTGGAATTCGAGTGCACGATAAAAACATAATTATGGCACGAGGACGCTCAAGTTTACTTATTTATTTTGTTTAGAAATACCGCAGGCCTTAGAAGGCGCAGGCAGGAGCGGAAAGGTACATGTAAAGATGTAGTAGAACATTGAAGATGTTAAAGATGTCCGGAAAATATAATAGTACATGAGTAAAGAACTGAAAGAATGCATAAAAGGTGACAAAAGTGAAACCGAAACACTCTTTCATAAGTACTGTTACTAAGCACTGAAGGAGCTAATAGAGAAAGGAGAGATGCACAATAAAAAGAAATTACTGCAATACATAAACGAATAAGTAATGCACGTTAATACAATTGGAAGCAATACTTCGTAACAATCATCATCGTCATACTACTACTACTACTACTACTACTACTACTACTACTACTACTACTACTGCTAGAAGAAATGGGCGTAGGCGGGCCATGTAATGCGAAGACAAGACAACCGTTAGTCATTAAAGCCAACAGAGTGGATCCCTAGAGAAGGAAAGCGTGGCATGGGGCGGAAGAAAGTTAGGTGGGCAGATGAGATCAGGAAGCTTGCGGGGATAAATTGAGCACAGTTAGCACAGGACGGGGATAATTGGAGATCTATGGGAGAGGCCTTTGCCCTGCAGTGGGCGTACACAGGCTGATGACTACTACTACTACTACTACTACTACTACTACTACTACTACTACTACTACTACTACTACTACTACTGCTACTAACTACTACGACTATTACTACTACTACTACTACGACTACTTATCCCACCATACCAAGAACAGTTGACCCGGGTACGTTGCCTGCGTAAACATCATCCAGATGGCGCTCGCCTCCTCGGCAGTGCCGTGCGGAGAGATATAAAACAGCACTGTAGAGGAGACTAATGAATGCTGTAGGAGAAGGAGATGCGAACAGGGTCCGATAACGCTACGCGCCCCACTCTTAATGAGGAAGTTTAAGCGCCCGCCAATTTTTCGTTCAGCACTTTCCCTTGCTGCTGCACTAATCTGTATTTACGTTCTTTCTTTCCGAAGAGAATTAAAAAAGTAGGATAAGTTTTCCTCTTCCATTGCGACCGCTAAGGACCAAGCGTTGTTGCAACACTGCATTTGCGAAGCGCTACCTGGCGTAGCTGCAAACTGTTGTTTTTGCTTATTTTAGGCAGTGTTATAGCTTGGTATATTGTATGCACTCTTTTGGTAACTCGAGATCTTGAAAGAATACTAATAAAACTGAAGAAAATAAACAAAAGTGCGCTCATTTCAGTTGTTCGACACCGCTCGTCCCATGCCCTTCCGCGTGTGTTGCGTTGTTTCACGCCTACGGATAAGTATGCATATTTTCCGACTCGCCAAGCTTTCTGTACTTTATTGGAGGCCACAGTAAAGCTGAAGAGAGTTAATCCTAGAGAGTGTCATGCGGTAGCGATCAGGACGTTTCAGGCTCATTACGTTGTTTTATGTATTTGCTACGATAGGCATTACTTCCTTTATATTTTGTATGGCCGTGAGGGGATGTTTCCAGCAGCATTGACTGAAGCAATTATTTGACTGAGTCACCTTTCACATGGCACTAAGATTACGCAAACGAAATATTGTCCTTGAAAAAGAACGATGGTTGCCTTTTTGAGGCATTGAAGGCAATATATCACGTAACCGACGGATTGCAACAAAAAAGACGAACAAAACACAAAAAGCGATCATAAACAGTCAAAACGCCAATACTAATATCTGGCAAACATGTGTCCAACGGCAGTAGTTTCTATTGTGGGCGACCTGTTTATATGGGCCACTTCCGCCTAGTGTTCGATATTTGGATATGATATCGTGTGACAATCGATTTAAACAGCAAGACCAGCAGGGTAAGTGAGCAGTAAGTGAGCTGTATCGCACTATGCAATATGAAATGATATATTACGTGCTGTGGGACCTCCCGGCTTGGTGAATTCGGCCTTGACGGGCAGAAGGGACCAGTCAAGAAGGACCAGCACAGAATAATTCCTTGGTATAGAATAGACCTTCAGAAAGGTTTAAAAGAAGTAACCAGGAAATGCAATCAAAGCTAAGCAAAAGAAAAGAAAACAACTTGAAATAATGAAAACATAAAAGGAACCGTCAGCCGATACGCAAAAGAGAAAGAGAGAAAGGACATTGCCTTTATAACGTTTCTACGAAATCATTGAGTTATCTGCCAAACTTGCCTTTCTGTTCGCAGGTCCTTCCTGATGCTGCGGCTAGCGGCCGGTGATGACCATTCCCTGCAAGTTCTCACGGAAGGTGCTTCTGTGCGTTACAACCTGCGTCGGCGTCTACGTTGTCTTCCTGTTGTACCTGCACATCTCCCACTTCGGCCGTCGCACCGACGTCGGCCTCGGCAGAAGCGCTGACCTACGACCTTACCGTCGCCGCGCCCACGCTGAAAGCAGAGTCCGAAACCAGAGAGAACCCGGCGTCGTCTGCCAAGCGCATCATCTCCAAGGATGCACTCAGGTTCGAAAGCGGCCGTCACACGTACGCTTTCTCTTACATCCTCAACAAGCCAAATTTGTGCTCCGAGCCACCGGCGACACCAGTTCTCATCGTGGTGATCACGAGTTCCATCAACTTCGCACAGCGCAACGCCATCCGTAGCACCTGGGGTGAAGCGGCTCGCCGCCGAGGCTACAAGGTGATCTTTCTGGTGGGTATACCCAAACTAAAGCCATTCCAGAGGAACATAGCGTACGAAGACTCCCAATACGGCGACATCGTTCAGGCGGACTTCGTCGACTCCTACCGGAACCTGACGCTGAAGTCAATCACCATGGTCCGCTGGGCGAGCGCCTACTGCTCCAACGCGAGTCTCGTGCTGAAGATCGACGACGACATGCTGCTGAACGTGTGGGACCTCGCGGCGCGCGTCCGCACTCTCAGCGGGGTCAAGCGGACGCTGTGGGGGTTGCTCGCACAGAAGTGGACGCCGCAGAGGAACCCCCGGAGCAAGTGGTACGTGTCTGCCAGGGCGTACCGGAGCTCCTCGTACCCGGACTTCCTGGCCGGACCGGCGTACCTCCTGTCCGGGGACAGCGTCCCGCTCCTGGCACGCGGCAGCGTGGACGTGCCCTACCTGTACCTGGAGGACGTCTTCCTCACCGGCATAGTGGCCGAGAAGGTTGGTGTCCGCAGGGTGCACGACGACGGGTTCCTCAACTACAGGAAGCTCTTCACGCCGTGTACCAGGCCCAGGATCCTGACGAGCCACGGGTACACGCCGCTCTACTTGAAGCACACGTGGAGGGCGCTGTTTGCCGGCGCCGAGAGGCGGACCTGCGACGACGGTGCGCCTGTCAGTGGTGACGAAGGGAATGGCACGACAGTGAAGAGAAACGTCGACGCTATAGGGCAGTGACTGATTAGTTGACGAACTGTGCCGGCTTGTGGAGGGACAAAGTTGAAAGAGCAAGTAGGAATCCATCGAAAAGTGCTAGGAAGGAAAGACGAACAGGTCGCTCAGAACGTAGCGATCGGAGCTTAAGAAAAATTTTCCCTTTTACCTTACGATGGATACCAAGGCTCCGTTTTAGACTGTGATCTATGTGGACGTGCGCGTGGACAGGCATGGTGATGAGGGAAACTCGATAGGAACGTTGGTGACATCTGAGTGCAAAAACGCGAAAGCACTTCCTTAAGCAACTGTGGGTTAACAGCGAAGCATTGCTACTCAACGTGGCCGGGCGATATAATAAGTACGAGTTGTGGCTCAGTGATGGAGCATATATACTGCTCTATTTAGTTGGTTATGGCATTACTTAATTTATTAGCTAATTGTTCCAAAGGCATGCTCCACGTGCTAGGGCAAGTAGAAGAGACTTGAACATGTGCTTTGTTCGCACGACAAGCTTTCACTGACATTACAGATTCGCAAAACAGGACGGGAGTTCAGCGAGAAATGGAGGCTTGAAATTATGAGGCACCGTTGAAAAATGGGCTAGTTGATGCATTCTTGAATGTAGAGGAGGGCAGCACCTAAAACAAGGGCGTAGAAACGTTGTACACTGGACGGCACCGCCCTGTGTACAACCTTTCTGAATCCTTTCTTTCTCCCGCTGTTCCAGTATGTGTTCGATGAACAGAGCTTAAGCCAACGGTCGGACAAATGGAGTTATCTTTGTCACGTTGAAGACGAGTCGCCATGTCGAAACGTTGGCTCCAGTCATGATCCTTAGCAGGCGAATTATCGTCAGTGCAGCTTTGGACGCTTACAGAGGTGGCACAATCTCCCCGCTGTAAAAAAATCTGTGGCGTCCGAGCCCGTGTTCAGGAAAACGTTATTGGATGAGTCGAGTATATGTGATAAAGGTGTATCGAAGATCCTGAACGATTCGTCGACAAAAAAAAAAAAAACTACTCTGAGGTGTGTCGCAATGCATGAGGAATGCGAAGACATTGTTTAGTTTTCGGACACCCTGCGGTGTCTGAGTTCTTGCTTCAGTCAGGCAATAAAATCTATACGTCGAGATCATCCCGCAGGCCACAGAGTACTGACATCGGAATCAGTGCCTTGAAGTTTTGATCGGTGCTTGGATATAGTCTCTTCTGTTGGACGGTAAGTGACGAAGGTAAATTTTTGAATATATTGTAACAGACCGAACCTACTGTTAGTGAACGTTGTATTGAACATTGCTTGAACGATTATACCGCGCTCATTACGCCTCTAAGGACCTGCTCGGCAAGGCACGTATACTACAGTGCGAACCCTTCATATGTGTCTAAGTGCGTAGTGCGTACTTTAGAGTCTGGCCTTGTCGACGACCGTCTCCTCCTGTCGCGTGCTCCTGCTTCCGGCCGATGGTCACGCCGCGCCAGAAAGGGCGCCACCGCCTCGCCGAGTGCGCTATTTCTCCTCCCACGGCACTTCTCCGGCGCGCTACGAGAATATCTGGGATGTCCGTGCTAAGTAGACCTGTTTAGCTGTCCTCCCTGTCACACACCGCCGGTGGCGGCTGATGGCGCTCCCTTGTACTACGCTCCTCTCGCACTGACTGCTCCCGTCGTGTGCGGCGGCAGTTCGGAGCCGCTGCCAGCCCAGCTGTTTGAGCCCACTAAAAAAGAAAGAGAAAAAGGTCGCTGCCCTGACGCCGACGAAGGGGACACGACGGGTCATTCTTCATTCGTTCTCGTACTGACATCGTCATAACACCGTGTTCTCGGAGGTAAAGTGCGAGCCTCCCTGTTAAAGTTGTGAAAGCTTCCGCCGCGTCTAGCGTGATGTGCTAGCTCAAATTCCTGAATTCCTTGTGCTAACTCTTGTCGTTTTCGATGAGGGGTAGGTATTACAGTTAATTCTCGATGTAACGAACTCCCATTCAACGCAATCCCCGATGTTACGAAGTAGTTTGGTTTCTGTAACTTCGCGCCCATAGAACACCATGCATATTTAGCCTCCATATAACTAAGTAATTTCGCCAGACTTTTAATGTAACAAAATTTCATTGATGGCTTAAAGCGAGCCGCGGCAGCTTCTGTGCCGGCCAAACACGCATCGAAATGTCTCAACTTCGAGGGAGCACCGTCTTCACGCCATTCAATCTACGGGCGCCATTTTGGTCTTGTTTTGTTCTTAAATTCCTGCGCATTTTTGCTTCTACCGTCGGCGGCAGCGGTGGTGGCGTGGTCAAAGCCCGATTAGGCTTATGATTGCGCTTGCTTCGTTGCTGTCGCCGTGCGGCTGTCCTTTGCTTACCGCTTCGCTTTTCGTTATCGCGTGCGGCACTTTCTGAAGTCGTTACGATCTCTTGTCGCGCCTTCGCGTGATGAGCGCTCTGCGCCTGTAAGAGCGAATCACGGTCGTACACGCCGGTAACAGGGGCGTACGACCGTGATATGATCACGGCTGTCGATCACGGTCGATCAAGGTGGTCGACGCGATTGACACACTGAGGCGCTTTGCGGGCTCTGCGAAGGACGAAGAGGCCATGCAGTCGTTGTGGGCCTACGAACGGCACATAATGCCATTGTTAATGACCAAGAAGACACAAAAAGAAGTGTTTACTTTAACCAAAAGTAAACGTTTTTCCGTGCGTGACATGCAACCGCAACACGTTCTTGGAATTTGCATGCTAAGAGACGAATTTCGACGTAACGGAATTTCAATGCAACGAAGTGCCGATTTTGCCGACTTAGTAATATCGAGGTTGAACTGTAGTACACGTTTGCAGGCTATTTATCGATCTAGTTTGGTTTCTGAGGTTTGACGTCCCGAAATTACGATAAGATTATGAGAGACCTCGCAGTGGAGGGATCCGGAAATTTTCGACCACCCCGGGTTCCTTACGTGCACTGACATCGCGCAGCACACGGGCTTGACTGAACATTTCGCCTCCATCAAAATGCAGCCGCCGAGGCCGGGATTTGATCCCGCAAACATCAGATCAGCAGCCGAGCACCATAGCTACCAGAACACCGTGGCGGGACTACTCTTAGAGGGAGTAGGATTAAACCTGCAAGAGCACCGAAGCTATTTCACTCTTTCCGCAGTGGTCCCTGTCTTTAGAGTGATATAACAGCGTCGTCATCAACAGCGTCATCGTTATTGATGACTCTGTTGATGATGACTAAGGGCTAAACGTTGCACGCAAATTTAGTTTTGGTGATCATTAGCAGCGTCATTATAGACTGCGGGCTGGGCAATATCGCCAAGGAAATCGTCTTTTGGAAGGGCGATTTGGTAGTTTACGGTGCAGAAACCGGCAACAACCAGTGCTGCATGCAACCGAATGCACAGGTCGGAGAAATTAATTCATCAGCTGCTAGGCTGGTATGTTTCCCTTTTCACGTGTTCCTTGACCGGGCAAGCCTCCGATATGAAGGTCGACTTTTGTACCCTTGTTCCTCCTTAGGCAACAACAACAACAACAACAACAACAACAACAACAACAACAACAACAACAACAACAACAACAACAACAACAACAACAACAACAACAATAATAATAATAATAATAATAATAATAATAATAATAATAATAATAATAATTATAAACTCCAGGTCTGAAAGCTGTAGCAAGCCTCAGTAAATGTAATGAACTCACACTCAAACCTGCTGACAAAGCCGTTGCCGTTGTACTTTCATCACCGAAGCTACCAGGGAGTTTGACCACTGCTCATTCTCGACGCAGGTCGAACTCAGGATTGCAGGGCTGTACCGGACACTGCAATAAAGGAAGAAGCGAATAAATACAGGAAACTAAATTACAGAGCAGTTTCCTGATCTTTCAACCTAACATGAAATACTTCAAGCGAAACACACGTTGGGTGGCTCTTGTCGCCGTAGGTGTTGGCGTACGAAAAAAAAATGCTATCTATAAGTCATTACGCGCGTACTTCTTTCTTCTCTTTCGCTTACAGTGTTCAAGTGCAAGGCACGTGACCTTAACACGTGCACGCACTTCAGCCTCGCGCTCGACATACGAAGATGATGAGAACGTACCTGAGCTGTGGTCTCCAAAAATAGAATTAGTTTCAATCAAGGAGCCATTTTATTTTTTAAAAACCTCCTTGGTTTCAAACTTTCTGTAACGTTTTATTTTTCACCACCATGGTTGCTCTGTGCTTCATTGTGTTCGTTCCAACAAATGTTTTAGGTGCTTTTTTACACTCAGCTTCATCACTCCTAACCCCTATCCCCTAACCTGTTTTAACTTGCTCAGCGTAACTGAGAGATTTTAAGCTGTCTGACTTTTTCTGGACTGCCTGGCTCTTGGCCAATCCCCCAGAGTGTGTGTGTGCCATACGATTTGGTTTACACCTGCACCTACTGCATTGGATCTATTTCATTGATTAATGAGTTTAACATTTCAAAACCGTCATTACAGGGGCCTCAATATTTCGCCTCCAATCAAATGCAGCCGCCACGGCTGGGATATACCGCATTGGCCGTATTAATTCCCTAGATTTCCTATTGAAGAAGGAAGGAAAGAACGATACAAAGAGTGTCGGGGCCAAATAAAGAAGGAACAGCAAAAAGAAAGGAACCAAGAAAAAGGAATACGGAAAGAGAAAAAAAGCACACACAGATGGATACAGAAATAAAGAAAGAAAGAAGGAAAGAAAGAAAGAAATGTACCCGCACACGCCAAGCCACGCTTGCCCCATTTTTCTCACACCGGAAGGGCTACTAATCTTTATGAAGGCCGCCAAAGTGGGGAGGTAAATATTGATTTTAACCCGCTTTAGTTCTGCAAAGGTCAACTACAGCGATTTTACAGTGTCCACGGATCTCAAAGAAATTTTCATAGGATAATATATCCGCCATGATAATATATCCCAAGCCACGCAGGTGCAAGTCATTTAGTGTTCCTGAAAACGAATTTTAAATATTTTGTAGTGGATTCCGATGCGGGCTACCCCGTGCTTTTAAAATCATTATCTGGACCGCTGCCTACCGGAGCAGGCGGACGGTCAAGAGCAAAGCGGGGATACATCAGCCATCATATCGTCGCTGTGAAGTTCAGGAAAGCTCAAGTTCAGGAAATCAAACCGGTGACACCACCGGTTTGATTTTTCGAAGTATCAGCTCCATATCTGTGACGGCGAAGAGGCTGTGACGTCATCGCCTACGTTGCACAGAGTAGCTACCCGTTTCGCTTTCGGTTTGAACGCACCGTTCATTCGATTATAAGACTTACTGCTGAGTGTCTGAGCAGGCTGAACTACCCTGCCTGCTACAGGGCTGTCAGTGCGATTGGGAAACGGAGACATCTGAACATGGTGACAAACCGCCGAGTTCCTCCTTGACCTACACCTGAGTGAAAGTTCGCGGATATTTTTGTTATTAGTCCCCCCTCAAAAAACCGTCACTCTTGCCTGTAATCGAGTCCCCGCCAATCGAGCTCTCGCCCTTGCGTACGGCAAACACCATAACCTCGAGGACAACAACGCGAAAAGCCTGCAGCGCATTCTGAAACAGCGCGTTCTCGGAGTCTGTGTATTGAATGTAGCAATTTCCACTAGACGGCAGCACACGTCCGTGAGAATGTGGTTGCGAGGTTGGGATTCCTAACTGGAACGCGGAACACCAAACCGCCGCTTGAAAACACCGCGAAGCGCGGTCATCTTGGAGTCTGTGTATGGAGTGCATCTCTTACAACTAGAGAGCAGCACACGTCTGTGAGAATGTGCTTCCATTGGGATTTCTGACTCAGGGTCCCATTCACCGACGCCCTCATCTCAAATGGGTAATACACCGTTCAAGTTGAAATTGACTAGTACAAGTTCATGATACATAAATTTGTTTCAGATGTTATAGAGACGAGGGTTCCAAAGTCTAAATTACTGCGTCCTTTTCTTTTACTCGAGGAGCGATTACTTCCATTTCGCAATGAAATTCAAGCAGTTACTTCCCAGGTGCATCGGTATATTGTGGACTTCGCTCCGTAATAGGGGGTGCATGAAGGATATTGCGTGGGATGGGTTATGTGAAGGGTGGAAATACAGGGGAAACGGGCAACGGTTTAGGATGTTATTTATTGTACCGAAAAGTTCTGCGCAGTGGTGCAGGGCAGATCCTAACAGATATAACTTATGGTTGTTCGTTTTTCTCTGGATAAAACCTGGCCTTACCCGACTCTTACATCCCGAACACGTAGGGGAAAATTGGGTTAAAGCGGATTTCTACCTTAATTCCAGTACCATGTATCGAGCGACTTTTTTTTTGTTTTTTGCGCTGCACGGAGTTTGCTGGGCACGGGCGCCAGTTAACCTGCAATATATAAATGTATTGTTTCGTTGCATCGTGAGGGTGGATCTAGAGCGATAAAAACACGGTTTCGATTTCCTCTACGCTCGTTCTCTCAACTCTGCAGGTGACGTCAACTTAGTCCCCGCCATGGCGTCCGAGATTAGCGCGCCATCGGTACAAGTGGATTAGATTCTGCTACAGAAGTCGTGAAAACAATATGGCGCTGCCCCGGTTGTAATTTTCTCTGCTTCAAGAAGCATCCGACATACCGATTCTGAAATATTTCGGCGCAATATTATGTGTATATTTAATAATGGCCTTTTGATATACTATCGTTCTTGCGCTTCCCAAAACGACTATTCCACATCACAGGCCGGCAAGGGCACTATTCAATGACGTTTCAGTGGCGTTTGTTCAAGACATCTGAAATGGCAAATATACTGTTAGCTCACATTTCTCTAAAATAACATATTAACATAAACTCAAGAAAGTAAGAATATTGTTGGTCCCTGCATAGTGCCGCCGTACGGAAGCAAGGCTGCAGCACAGTTTCTTTCCTAACGTACTCCGACAGCGCGCCAATCTCGGAGGCCATGGCGGAGACTAAGTTGACGTCACCTGCAAGGTTGAGGGAAACGAGCGTAGGGGAAATCGAAACCGTGTTTTTATAGCTCTAGTTCCAGCCTCACGATGTAAAGAAACAATACATATTTATATATTGGAGGGCCAGAATTGCGAATTCGCCCATCGTATAAAATTTTCAGAAAACGTTTCACGACTCCTTGAAGTGAACGGCAGTGGTGTACAGTTCATTCCACAAACTGCATGGACGCACTACGAACTCTACAAGGACGTGGCTTGTAAATTCCAATTTGTCAACTGAATCCAAAAAGAGAAGCTGAATTTCGCAATCATTCTAGAAAAAAAAATTCTTCCCGATTATCGTCTTGTAAAAAAAAGCACAAGATTTTTTAGCCTCTGAATTCGAGAAACTATAAAACCCGAGAACGAACAATCCTAGATATCAGTTTACGCAGGGACTTCCTGTCATTTTTATCTGCTGACACGGTTGTAACCGAGTGGTCTACACGGTGTTTCTAGTTTGTTTTGTTTCCTTCGCAATTTATCTGGTGGGGGATCGATTGGTTAGTTCAATTACCTATGAGTGAATCCTGCCATAAGTTGGTCGCGTCATCAAACACTCCGTGTTAGAGGGACAGAGGTGAACAATACCATTTGTGACTTTGACAAGCAGGCCATGTCAACAGCGGCTGGACGTTTTATGCTATCGCGGTATTTACAGGGACACTAAGGTGAAAGTGGTTTACAATGATAAGTTATATTTCGAGAAAACCCATTGTCGCTAATTTCTCAATGTTATGTTCAACGTTAAAAAGAGAAAATGCATGCAAAAGTTTCTAGTTTTGAAATTAGCTCTGGAACCGTGGTCTCGTGATGTAAGAAGGTTAATTTTTCTTTTGTTTTTGTATTCTCTCCTAATTCACTCTATCAGATGTTCTGAAACTCTCTATATTAGGTCTCCGACTTTCTTGGCACACAATGTAGGTATTCCTTACCGATAAATAGTTACGTAGGCCGTCGAAGATCTGTGACGTCATACGCATTTGTGCTGGAACTTCAAAGCGGTCTTGCCAACCGCATATTTTACCAAGCGTATTTTGCCAACCCTTTGCCAACCGTAGCTTACCGAGAGTGTTCCCCTTGCAAGACTGGTGGTTTTGGTATTGTGAAAAGCTAAACTACTAACGAACTTTTCTTTTTTCACATTATTGTCCCTTTAATTTACCAAGTGCGACCCATGTATTCACCATCCACAGCTTTTCGTTACCAATCCATTTCATCTAAATTTAACTCTTTCTTGTCTGTGTGGTTAGCGTCGGCTTTAACTTGTCACTCAGTATTTCTTTGTTTTTTTTTCCTCCCTGAAATGTCCTCGCAGTATTCGTTAGCTGATGTTTCCGATAGAGCCGACCGCCCAACTCGTGGTAGTTCTACGACAATAATACCTGGCACAGCGTAGTATCATCGTGATCATCAATGTTGGCAAGAGCGCTGTGACAAGGAAGAAGAAGAACACCATCGGCGATTCCGGTAAGCGTGCCATGTGACTGACTCTTTTATCCTATTGTGAGCATTGAAATGGAATATGGCTGACCAGACCTGACCTGTCGTGAGGGAAATTGGCCCGCTTTGGTTATCGCACGCGTTGGAATGGTTGCCTGCGCCTCTGAGTCAACGTAGACAAAACGATGAACAGTTGAAATCTCTCCAAGGTAGGGACTTCCGTGCCTCCGCGGTCTTCACATCGTCAAAAATTTGACAGCGATGTAATTTTCGTATCGCCATAAAGCGCCACTTTTGAGATGAAGAGAGGCTTGATAAGAGCAGGAAACGCGGATTGAGAAAATTGAGGTTGGGATGCTGCTTTGAGGTTCCCGCGCCCGTGACGTAATCAAGTTTGATGGCGTGCGCAAAAGCCTGCGCAATTATTTATCGGTAAAGATGATGGACAGTGTGCTCTAAGGTGGGCAGTGATTTAACGTGGCGTGTTTAAGAAAATTTTATTGAGGGAATGTGGCGAGAATACGAGGAAAGGTGGTTTTGTGACGTCATCGGCTCTGTTGGAATGAAACTGTCACAACAAAGCGAAAATGGCGCGAATGTAACGACCGCAGAGTTGCTGAAGAACATTTCATTAATGTAAGTCGCATTAGTGTTTAAGTACGTTGTCCCTTCAGAGAATTGTGTGAAATAGGCTTTACTTGCGTTCATACGTTCGTGCTGTGTCCAGGAGTCGGTGAGCACTCGCTGGTGAACAACAACAACAACAACAACAACAACAACAACAACAACAACAACAACAACAACAACAACAACAACAACAACAACAAACACTGTTTCTTCGTGCCTGTTGTGTATCGATGGCTTCTCTTCAATATGAGTCTATATTTACGGTTACTCAACGCATCCTTCAAACAACAGCATGGTGATTGTTTCGTGTGTCCTTGCAGCAGCGAGGAAGCCAAGAGCCCTTAAATCCACAGCATCAAAACAGTGAGTAGCGCAACGTTTACCAACCCCCGAGTCTACCGTTCGCTGCCTAACCCAGCTATGTTCTCTCGCAGTGTCATCTCAGAGGCGCATTCTTTCCGAGTGAGTACCTCTGTGCATGCTGGAATAAATTACTCATGGCAACTCCCCTGCAAGTGCCGCGAGAAGGGACAATGAATTCGTGTTGTGAAACTGACACTGGGACGGGTGCATTTCTTCCAGCATGAAACTTCCTCCGCTAAAGTACTTATGGTCACACCCATTACACCTAAAGACAGATTTCATGCCACGACGTCTTATCGATGTTGGCCCAGCGTTCTGTCTAGGAAATCTGCTTGTTCTCGCATACCGACACATTAAACCCTTTGCTGTCTTGATGAAAGGGAGAAGAAAAGCCTGCCCCGCCACGGTGGTCTAGTGGCTAAGGTACTCGGCTGCTGATCCGAGGGTCGCGGGATCGAATCCCGGCCGCGGCGGCTGCATTTCGATGGAGGCGAAATGTTGAGGCCCGTGTGCTGTGCGATGTCAGTGCACGTTAAAGAACCCCAGGTGGTCGAAATTTCCGGAGCCCTCCACTACGGCGTCTCTCATAATCAGAACTGGTTTTGGGACGTTAAACCCCACAAAACAACAACAGAAGAAAAGCCTGCTCAGTCCCAGGACACGATAGATAAGAAATCGCAATATGAACTGTTCTTTCTCAGAGTTCTGCGGATGCACATGAGGGCTAGCGATGTTTCCAAAAGATGCGCATTGTTCGATTACAGAAGCCAGAGATTTCAGTAAAGGGTGTGCGTCTTTTCCTTACATTAAGCACAAGTAGTGCTGCAGCCTAGCCCCCGGTAGCTTAGCAGTCTAGCGTACGTCACGTACCCGCCCTGGTAACTTAGCAGCTAAGGCGCGAATAGTCTCGAATGTGTAGGTTCAGTTCTCAGCCATAGCGGCCGCAGTTCCAAGAGGAAAAAGGCAAGTAGAGGAAAAGGAGGAGGAAGGGGTGGAGGATGAGGAGGAGGGAGAGGAGGGAGGAATAAAGGGAGAGGAAGAAAAGCTAGCCAGTGCTTAGACCTGCTGGCAAACATGTGTTGTGGAAAGAGGGTAGCGGAAGCGAAAGATATCCTTGTGTTTATATTTAGGCGTACGTTAAAGAAGACTAAGGGGCGAAAAGTGTTCCCGCATCCACCACAACGGCCTGCCCCGTGACCATATCCCGTTTTCGGCACTTTATTTAATTATTTGCTTACTTATTTCAGACATACCCCTAAAGGCCCTCAGTGTTGCCTAGGGGACGTGTTTAATACAGTCAAGATAGAGTAAAACCGAGTGGGAATTTGATAGAATGCAATAAGTGAAAAGCAAGAGGTAGGCAAGTAAACTTTAAAGTAATAGAAGCCATAAATTAATTGACCCATAAATCACTGACACACCAACCAGTTTCCCTAACTGGGTAGGATGATGCTCGGTAATAGGCCGAATTTAAATACCATAATTACTCACAATCTAGTCGCACAGCCTATTGTTACAAAGGAAGGGAAACACTGCTAAGTTTCTGACAGGACACGCGATGAAGTCAAGGCCATCGCACCGTGGTCGTCCTGTCTTCATCTTGCATCCCGTGGGACATTTGCCACTGTGGACCCTGCTTTGCTTTTCTCGCTTCCTTTCAAGCCATGAACCAACTAGCCGAAGCCTCAACGATAGCATATGGTGCTAGCTATAGTGCAGACGGTGAGCTTGTCAACATCGGTGTTGCTTAAGGTTGCGTAACTGGTCGCTTATACCGCCTACTCTTCTTAAGTACACGCTGGCGCTGGCCGTCCGTAGAACAGCGACTCCACTGTCATTCGCTCTCAGACGAACAAATGGGTTGCCTATCAATGTTCTTCGGCATCCCGGCCATTCGATTCCGGCTACATTAACGTGTTGCAGCTCAAGTTCACGCGTTCCACTTATGCAGTTATACGTCTAAGAAATTCCGGGGTGGGCAACTCAAATTATACATACGAGTGCACACATGGAAACACAGAGTGCAGTTGGGGACGTGAGAACATGGCCAACATGCCTGAGATGGGCCAGCCTACTTTTCGATAGGATGACCGACCTTTTTTAAAAGCAAATACAGGCTCTTCTATCCCGGGAACGAAGTAGACTCCCTTCACTGTTTCCACATCCCTTACACCATAAGATGGATAACGGTGCTGTAATGACTCCGTGCTGATGCCGTGGTATCCAGCCGTAGGGACTGTAAGTTGCAGATGAAAAGTCTCGTACGCAACCGTTGTCTCCAGAAAATGCTCGTCGGACCAAGGAACCCGTACTAGAGTAGATACTTTTGCAAGTTGGTCGATATGCGTTTTCCAGGAATAACAGCGGAACAAGACAGAACGGAGAAAGAACACGACACGACCGCTGACTCACAACTAAAGTTTATTAGAGGACACATGGATAAACATATATATCCCTAACTTGGTCACACGGCGCAACTATTGCATCTGTGCAGCAGAGTTATCATGGTAAAAAAATAACCAGATTTTGTCTAACAAACATGTGCGTCGAAACACGAAGACACAACATTAAAAAGCGCAAACTATATAAACAAGTGCCAACAACAGCGCCAGTCAATGCGGCAGGCTGCATTCCAAGTAACGAGCCTCCTTGTCACTCAGCGTCACCGACGCTTTGCTAACACACCCATTCGGCCTCCCTTTCGATGTAAAAGGCTTCCATAACTTCTCTGGTGCACTTGTCCGTATCATAAAACAAACATGTGGTCTCTTCAACAAATGGCTGACAGCCACATTCTTTACAATGAGCGGGTACGTGCAAACTGCTCGTAGCCGTTAGCGAAGTGTTATTTTAATCTAACATTTACACACCGCCCGGTTTGTCCAATGTAAGCCCTCCCGCATGTTAATGGTACCCATATGCTTACGTTATGTTGGTACCATATGTTTATGTTTATGTTAGACAAAATCTCGTTACTTTTTTAGATGCGAAGCAGCTCTTTGACTAGCCTGTGTAACGCTGTCCCTCCGTCCGCACAAGCGCGAGGCAACGCGCTTCCCTGGGCGCAGGTGTTGGAGCGGTGCCAAGTAGGTCACGCCGCAGCTGGGCGTTGACGTCACGCTCCCCTCGCACGCTTCCCTCGCAGGTGCGCGCGTACGTCACTCTCTCCCTCACCCGCCGGAGCGCCCGCATCTGCCGGCTCCAACGCCCGCTCGCCTTCCGTGTCTGCGTTTCAAACAAACGTTTACACCAGTAAACGCTACACCGAGTTTCGCTTCAAACTGCTCTTCCAGCACCCGCGTTAGCGCCTTTCCGAGTGAGTACCTCTGTGCATGCTGGAATAAATTGCTCATGGCAACGCACCTGCACGTGCTGCGAGAAGGGATAACGAAGTTATGTTGTGAAACGCGATACTGGGACGGGTGCGTTTTTTCAAGCACGGAACTTTCTCCGCTAAAGTACTAATGATTACACCCATTACACCTGAAGACAGATTTCATGCCATGGTTCTCATCGATTCTGCCCACCATTTTCTTTCGCAATTCTGCTTGTCCTCGCATGCCGGTCCATTAAACCATGTGCCGTCTTGATGAAAAAAAAAAAAAAAGAGCCTGCTCAGCCCCAGGACACGATAGCAAGAAATCGCAATAAGAACCATTCTTTCTCAGAGTCCTCCTGACCCACATGAGGGCTAGCGATGTTTTAAAAGATCAGTAGTATTCGATTACAGAAACCTTACAGAAGCCAAAGGTTTCAGTAAAGAGGGTACGGCTTTTCCTTGGTTTCTGGAGTTTTAGGTCCCAAAACCAGCTCTGATTATGAGAGACGCCGTAGTGAAGGGCTCCGGAAATTTCGACCACCTGGGGTTCTTTAACGTGCACTGACAACGCACAGTAAGTACACGGGCCTCAACATTTCGCCTCCATCGAAATGCAGCCGCCGCAGCCGGGATTGGATCCCGCGACCCTCGGATCAGCAGCCGAGTACCATAGCCACTAGACCACCGTGGTGGGGCAAGTGCTGCTTTTCCTTATATTAAGCACAAGGACGGCTCGAGCTTGGCCGCGGTAGCTTAATCGCCTACCTTATGACGCCTACCCGCCGTCTCAGCTTAACCGTTAAGGCATCGAGCTATTAGTCTCGAGGATGCGGGTTCGATTCTCAGCCACAGCTGCCGCACTTCCAAGGGGGAAAATGCGAGACGACAAAAAGGAGTTTGAGCAGAAGGGAGTAAAGGGAGAGGCAGGAGTGCAAGTCAGTGCTTTGACCTGCTGGTTACCATGTGCTGGGGAAAGGAGGTAAGGGGAGTGAAAGTTACCCTTGTCCTTATATTTAAGGGCACGTTACAAAGCATCACGGGGTCGAGATTATTCCGGCATAACCTCAACAGCGTGCCCCATAACCATATTCCGTTTTCGGCACCTTTATTTATTTATTTATTTATATCAGAAATTCCCCTAAAGGTGCTCATTGAGGGTATTGCATAGGGGACGTTTTTAATACAGTCATGATGCAGTAAAAATGGCATTTGATAAAATCAAATTAGCGATAAGTAACAGATAAGCAAGAAAACTCAAAGGTAATAGAAACGAAAACTCATTTGACCCCCAAAACATTGACCTACCAACCGGATTCCGTAACTGGGTAGGGTGATGCCCAATAATGGTATACCTTGTGTCGAATTTAAATACCTTAATTACTCGCAATTTAGTAGCACATGCTATAGCTACAAAGGAAAGGAAACACTAGGTTTCTGACAGGACACACGATGAAGGCAGGACTATCGTACTGTGGTCGTCTTGTCTTCATATTCCATCCCACGGGACATTTGCCACTGTTGCACCTGCTTTGCGTTTGTCCCTTCCTTCCAAACCATGAATCAACCACCCCAAGCCCCATTCATAGCATATGCTAGCGCTAGCCTGTGCTGGCAGTGCGATTGCCAATATCGGTGTTGCTTAAGGCTGCGTAACTCGTCCCTAATACGGCATACTTTTGTTAAAGCATAGGCTGGCGCTGGCTATCCGTAGAACAGCAACTTCGTTGTCATTCGGCGTCAACCGAACAAATCGCTTGCCTCTAAATGTTCTACGGCATAGCGGCCAAGTGACTGTGGCTTCATTAACGCGTTGCAGCCCAAGTACACGCGTTACACTTATGCAGTGCATCTAAGAAATTCCAGGATGGGCAACTCAAGTTAATCTTGACGGCGAACACACGGAAACACTGCGTGCAATTGGGGACGTTAAAACAAGGGTCTGAGGTGGGCCAGCCTACTTTTCGATAGGATGACCTATCTTTTTTTCAAAAGCAAATACAGGCTCTCCTACCCCTGGACCGAAGCAGAAGCTTTTCCCTGTTTTCACATCCCTCACAGTATAAAGTGAACAACCGCGCTGTAAGAACTTCGTGCTCATGCCATGGTCTCCAGCCGTAGCGACTGTAAGACCAAGATGAACAGTCTAGTACGCAACCGTTGTCCCCGGAAAATGCCTGTTCAATCAAGGCACATGCGTTCAGGTCCGTTGTTTTTCGTGTTGCAGTGAGCAGCCACGTGAGCGGTCCGTGCCGAGGTGGATCGTGGCGACCAAGCGGAGGTACGGCCTGTTCCTGGCCGTCGTCGGCGTCACGGCTCTGGCAGCGGCCACGCTCTTCGCCTTCGCCGGCATGGCGCAGCAGCACGGTGAGCGGTGGTCGATGCGGCATCCATGCCGAAGTGAAAAGGTGCTCGCCAGACAAGCCCTTAAAGGGTCCCTGGAACGTTTTCTTTTGACATTGCGTCACTGCTTAGGCAACACAATAATGAAATCATTCACACCGTAAATAAAGCGAAGCACCATGCGCTAAGGCAGCTATGGGCTTATTTCTGTCGCCTTCTTCCTTACCACTGCTGTTCCTCCTCAACTCGATCTGCTGCGGAGTGCGCGCTAGCGACGACTGCGCCTCCCGCGTCAGCCGCTCTGCCGAGCCTCCCGTAGCGACATAGCGCCCCGATATCCTCACTGAGGTCGCCCGCCTCGGCAGTGCTAGCCTCTGCAATAGAGCGCCGGCGACTCGTGTGTACGCCGCCAGATGCCGCGACAATACCGTTGGCTGAAACAAAGGAGTACGTTGTAGAAGCACGTTGTTCGCAGCTAGGTTTTGAAAATTACGTGCACGTCACTGGCTCGGGGCCAATCAGCGACCTCTCATTCGATCGGTCGATGACGGGGGCGTTTGAAAACGCCTTTTGGCGAGCCGCTGAGATCTTTTGCGATGCACGTGTTGAAAACCTTATTGTAAATTCCACACTTTACGCACAGCGCTGAAATCTGCCCTCAAATGATCCTAATGACTCGCTCTACTGGATCACCATGTTTGCACAAAATCGTCAAAACCGTTTCAGGGTCCCTTTAATGGAGCAATACTTACTCGTAAAAGGTGCAAACGAATACATGAGTGCAGCCTAGGGGACACAGGCGTTGCACACAGGTTGGTTTCAAATGAACGTTTATGCACCGTAAGCGTAAAGAAAGCGGTCTCACCACGAGTAGCGCACCAAAAAATTACTCCATCTCCCGCTAAAGGGAACCAACCATGTGTGGATGCGAAACAGCAGGGAGACGGTTAGCTTGAGCGGGAGACGGTGTAATTTTATTGAGAAGACGAATGGGAAGAGAGAGAACGCGGTGGTTACGTGGTGGCCCGAGCGCTCATCGCAGCGCTGCACAGGAGAGAGAGAATGAGGCGTGCGCACTCCGTCATTTCATACCGCGGAACTACCGTGGCGTCCCCAGCGGAATATGCCGCTGTCGCACCACCTGTCGTGCGCGCCGCTACGTAGACTAGAAGATTGCTAGAGAAGAGAAAGGGGGACGCACATGCGCTGTGAGGGTGTGGGATGCGGGCGGCGCTCCATAGAGAGGATTCCTAGAGGAGAGAGAGAGAGAGGGGAGCGTAGGAGAGGAGAAAGAGGGGAGGAGGACGCTAATGCGTAGTGGGGGGTGGGCGCCGCGTTAGGGACAGAGCCCCCGCCATAAGCTGTTTCGCATCTAAGAAAAATCCGTAGTAGGGTACTCAAAAATACGGTTTCTTCGAATCCGGATTCCTCACTACTCTGCCACGTCGTTCCTCATGATCATTTGGCCCTTCTCGAAAATAAATCACCGTAATTTTGTTCTCAGGCTGCGTTGGAGTTGTGCTACATGTAAAGGATCCTCTTAATAATGCGATAAATAAAACTACATCAGCCACGAACCTCACATAACTCTCTGACAGTATAACGTACTAGCAGCCGGAATCGTTATCGACTACGTCACTCTCGGCGATTAAAAGTGTGTCACGTGAGCAAAACCATTGCGATTAGACTTTCGACGACTGCCTGGTGTGGTCTCTCTACAGTTGCTGCTTCGTCGTAACATCGCATCGGCGCTAATTAACAATCCTGGCCTCGGGAAACATCGGCACTACCTCCATACTTGCCAATATTACGCTTCTGTTTATTCCTTTCTCATTACCGGGTACTCAAGAGGGGCGGACGGTGGCGATAGCATTGACGGTGGGCCTACTCTTCATTAGTGGGCATTGTGAGACATATAGTGCATGTATCAGTGAGCTATGATGTGACCGGCTTCTGCCGAAGTGAAAAGGTGCTCGCCAGACAAGCCCTTAAAGGGTCCCTGGAACGTTTTCTTTGACATTGCGTCACTGCTTAGGCAACACAATAATGAAATCATTCACACCGTAAATAAAGCGAAGCACCATGCGCTAAGGCAGCTATGGGCTTATTTCTGTCGCCTTCTTCCTTACCACTGCTGTTCCTCCTCAACTCGATCTGCTGCGGAGTGCGCGCTAGCGACGACTGCGCCTCCCGCGTCAGCCGCTCTGCCGAGCCTCCCGTAGCGACATAGCGCCCCGATATCCTCACTGAGGTCGCCCGCCTCGGCAGTGCTAGCCTCTGCAATAGAGCGCCGGCGACTCGTGTGTACGCCGCCAGATGCCGCGACAATACCGTTGGCTGAAACAAAGGAGTACGTTGTAGAAGCACGTTGTTCGCAGCTAGGTTTTGAAAATTACGTGCACGTCACTGGCTCGGGGCCAATCAGCGACCTCTCATTCGATCGGTCGATGACGGGGGCGTTTGAAAACGCCTTTTGGCGAGCCGCTGAGATCTTTTGCGATGCACGTGTTGAAAACCTTATTGTAAATTCCACACTTTACGCACAGCGCTGAAATCTGCCCTCAAATGATCCTAATGACTCGCTCTACTGGATCACCATGTTTGCACAAAATCGTCAAAACCGTTTCAGGGTCCCTTTAATGGAGCAATACTTACTCGTAAAAGGTGCAACGAATACATGAGTGCAGCCTAGGGGACACAGGCGTTGCACACAGGTTGGTTTCAAATGAACGTTTATGCACCGTAAGCGTAAAGAAAGCGGTCTCACCACGAGTAGCGCACCAAAAAATTACTCCATCTCCCGCTAAAGGGAACCAACCATGTGTGGATGCGAAACAGCAGGGAGACGGTTAGCTTGAGCGGGAGACGGTGTAATTTTATTGAGAAGACGAATGGGAAGAGAGAGAACGCGGTGGTTACGTGGTGGCCCGAGCGCTCATCGCAGCGCTGCACAGGAGAGAGAGAATGAGGCGTGCGCACTCCGTCATTTTCATACCGCGGAACTACCGTGGCGTCCCCAGCGGAATATGCCGCTGTCGCACCACCTGTCGTGCGCGCCGCTACGTAGACTAGAAGATTGCTAGAGAAGAGAAAGGGGGACGCACATGCGCTGTGAGGGTGTGGGATGCGGGCGGCGCTCCATAGAGAGGATTCCTAGAGGAGAGAGAGAGAGAGGGGAGCGTAGGAGAGGAGAAAGAGGGGAGGAGGACGCTAATGCGTAGTGGGGGGTGGGCGCCGCGTTAGGGACAGAGCCCCCGCCATAAGCTGTTTCGCATCTAAGAAAAATCCGTAGTAGGGTACTCAAAAATACGGTTTCTTCGAATCCGGATTCCTCACTACTCTGCCACGTCGTTCCTCATGATCATTTGGCCCTTCTCGAAAATAAATCACCGTAATTTTGTTCTCAGGCTGCGTTGGAGTTGTGCTACATGTAAAGGATCCTCTTAATAATGCGATAAATAAAACTACATCAGCCACGAACCTCACATAACTCTCTGACAGTATAACGTACTAGCAGCCGGAATCGTTATCGACTACGTCACTCTCGGCGATTAAAAGTGTGTCACGTGAGCAAACCATTGCGATTAGACTTTCGACGACTGCCTGGTGTGGTCTCTCTACAGTTGCTGCTTCGTCGTAACATCGCATCGGCGCTAATTAACAATCATGGCCTCGGGAAACATCGGCACTACCTCCATACTTGCCAATATTACGCTTCTGTTTATTCCTTTCTCATTACCGGGTACTCAAGAGGGGCGGACGGTGGCGATAGCATTGACGGTGGGCCTACTCTTCATTAGTGGGCATTGTGAGACATAATGAGATATAGTGCATGTATCAGTGAGCTATGATGTGACCGGCTTCTGTCGAAGTAAATCAATAGATAGATCTTCAGTCTATCACTGTTAATGCGTAAATTTGAGGCTTTAGTGGAACTGGCTAAGGAGTTCAGTGAGTTGGGAGCACTTCGCGCGTGTTAGTGAGCAAACCGGGGACAGGACTGAACAAGTGGAGCGTCTTTCCGTGTTTGCGTTTTGCCGCTTGTTCGTTATGTGTGCTACTCGCACAACAATTACTTCCATTTTAATAATTTCACACAGGCAACCCGAATTAAATGGTTTAAATGCATTTTATGGCGAACGTCAGAAACTTCGAACTCTATCTATCTATCTATCTATCTATCTATCTATCTATCTATCTATCTATCTATCTATCTATCTATCTATCTATCTATCTATCTATCTATCTATCTATCTATCTATCTATCTATCATGACGACCGTGAATGATCCATCTTGACTTGGTTCATATGACATACTTGTCACGCACGTCACGACTAACGATAACACGACCACATGTGACTCATAGCTGGCCAAGGAACGCGAGTATGCACGCCTCGAGCTCGAATGCCGACACTAAAGAGAAACAAGCAAGGACCAACAAAAACAGACACCGAAAATTTGATGAGGCAAACTTTGCGTTGATTAAAAAAGAAAAAAGAACCGTTCAAACCGCTAAACTGTGTGATTAAACAACACCTTGCATGGATTGAACAAGAGAAACCGTTCATACCAGTGGACAGACACAAAGAAGCGTGACGAAATCGAACTCCGGCCCACTTGCCCAACGTAGTCTGTTCCAGCGTGGTTGTGGTGTGTGTTAACCGCTCTTTTATAGCAATGTGATAACGAATTGTTATCTCAGGCAGCAGGCAGGTAATCATCAGGCAGCAGGCCATTGTCCATCTTTGACCGACCACGTGACAATACTCCGAGTGACGAAGCTATGCACATAAGCGCACCGGAGCTTGCTTTTCCCTTCGACGAAACAGTCGTCTGTGCACTGATGCACCACTGGGAACCACAGTGCCACCGACGAGCCAGTATAGCCCACGTTACGTACTCGACTACAAAATTTGCACTAGGACGTTACTGATAGTCCCAACGCTTGGATAAATGCCCAACATTTGGGTACAGGCAACTGCCTAGCGGACTACTTCGCTTTTCTGTGCGCATTATCTGTACCAGTCTCAAGGGTTTCGATCATCATCATCATCATCATCATCATCATCATCATCATCATCATCATCTGTCTTCTGCAGGATGAAGGCCTCTCCCAATGCTCACCATACTTTCCTGTCCTGTGCGAGCTGATTCCATTTGATGCCTGCGAATTTCTTAATTTCATCACTCCATCTTACTCTCTGTCGTCCACGGCTGCATTACCTTCTCTTGGTATCCATTCCGTCGTTCTAACTGTCCACCGGTTGTCTAGCCTTCTCGTCGCGTGACCTGCCCATGTCCATTTTTTCTTCGATTATTATGTCGGCTGGCCATGTCTGTTCCCTGATACACTCGGCTGTCTTCCTATCTCTTAAAGTAACGCCTATCATTTTTCGTTCCATCGCCCGCTGTGTCGTTCTTAACTTCCTTTCTAGCTTCTTTGTAATTCTCCAAGTTTCTGCACCATATGTCAGTACTGGCAAAATGTAGTAGTTATATAATTTCCGCTAGAGTGATAATGGGAAGTTTCCGTTTAGTGGTAGTCACAAACAAAAGAAAAAAAAAGAAGAACGCTGACTACCTGCACTCGCAATTATCTTTATTGTGCGAGGATTGAAAGGGAGCATGACGTTCATACCTTGCTTTGACTTGCTGTTTCTCGTTGCAGTGAGTGCGCGGAACGCCTTGAACGACGAAGTCATGTACAAGCAAGGCAAGTCGGCGGATATTATAGTAATGTGGCTATTGAGCGCTTGGTCAGTTACCACGTTACAGGGTAGCAAAGCGGTGGTGTGCAGTTCGAATGCTTCGTGCGCGAGTGCGGCTTCGAATTGCGAAAACCGGCTACCTGACCACGAAATAGTGTATGCTATTCATTACTCTATACGCTATATAAGCGACACCTATACAGAGTAAAATAATGTGCCACAGAAAAGACGCTAATGGTGCGTCGAGCGCGAGTGTTCTTTTTTTAATTATGTAAGTTTTTTTTTCTTGTGATCGAAACTTGAATGGGGGGCCCTGCAACAAACAGTTTTCGGGCGTTGAAGACCCTGCCAATCAGTCGTGGAGACTACTACGAACACGTGCGCACCAAAATAATGGGGCGGTGAACGCTCCAGGGAATTCGCAATTTGGCTTCAGGTATACCTGGAAAGTTCCTGCTCCCTTTTCAAGAAATGACATCACAAGTAAAGCACCGACTACCTCACTTAGCTCCCTTGTTGTGCTGAAAGATACACACGTTTCCTTTATCCGGTGAACTCAAAAGGAACAAATAAATCGTTGCCGAGGACATCTCTGAGATTATGGAATCTCTAATATACTAAGCGATTATAAAATCACTAAGCCACGGAGTCCTTTGCCCCTGTGACGGCATATCTTTAAAGAGAAGCCGCCTTCCAGGCATTTGAAACCAGATTGCAAATTGCCTGGTACGCGCAGCGCTCTGATACTTGGCTCACGTTTTCGTAGGAGTATCAACGATTGATCTGCGCCGTTTTGCGACTACGTTTAAAAGGCGCGTCGCAGGGCCCCTTTAATGAAGTCTGTAAAATCGGTGCCTCTTGATCACCAGTCCTCTCTGCTGTGTGGTTTGTTTGTCAGCTGTGCCTCTGAGCGGCACGCAGTAGAATCACATGTCAACTAGCTCAACTGTTCTATCAGAGATGAACAAACAGCCAGTTTAATTTTGTATCCTTATTAGCCATGTATCCGCAGAGTGAAAATTCTCCAAATATTAGCATCTTGAAGCTTGCATTAAAATTCTGGACGTTTATAGTCATCGTATTCCCTATCCCTCTATCTATCTGTTGGTGTAGTGTGGTCTATCATGTAAGCTTCGCAGCGTGACCTAATTTTGAAAGAGAAGCTTGGCCAGGATATTACGTAACATTTAAAGATAAGGATATACACAAAAATTAATAAAAACGGGTCATATCGCTGGATACGAATCAAAGTGAGCGCGGGCTCCAGCACGTTGCATTCGCAAGAGCCCTTGGATGCGGATATGCATATCGAATAGGTTAGATCTTCCCCACTTCCAAGTAGTGGAGACAGTTGTTTGAGGGCTAAATTTGCTTATGTATTGCTTATGTATTTTGCTGTACGTTGCCCATGTACGGGTGGCAGGAGCTCTGTCAAGCTGTGACGAAGCAGCTTTTTCTCTTGCCACCTTGTTTCGTTTTATCGTGTGAACGAAGGACGAAAATAAAACGCATGATTGATTGATTGATTGATTGATTGAAATATATTTAGCAACGAAAGAATACGCTGTATTGCCTTTATTGAAATGAACTGTGCAGAAGAACCAGAGGAAGGCATGGACGTCATCAAAAAGGCCTTCGAAGAAAACTCAAACGAAGAACGTAAGTGAACTACCGTGCTGCTCTGTGCTATCTGTGGGCACACTGAACGAGTACTACAGACGCGAAAATTGCAGAGGAGAGTTGAGGTTAGTCTCTCTTACAACACAGAGCAGCTCAAGAAGACAGGGACTAAAGAATAGTGGACATAGACACGGCGCTCTGTCTGTGTCCCCTTTTCTTTAGTTCCTGTCTTCTTGCACTGTTTTGTGTTAAATATTCCAACCAACTAGCCCACCAACGTGCCGTAGTGTCACTTGCTACAATTACAAGGAAATTGTGGCAAGAAATTATCGCTGGATGATTGTCGATCTCAGTGTGATATAAATGTTAAAATGATGCTATAATTTGATAAATGATAAAAAGCGCAAGCGACACAGGCGCATCAGCGCCTGTGTCGCTTGTGTGTGCCGTATGTTATGTTGTCACACCTTCGCACATTTGGGCCGAACTGTATATCACAAAAGACTATATAAACACGCAGCTTTCATAGTTAAATCATGTTAGAGTGAGTTAATCGACCGAACCGAACGCGTAACCTTGTCATTACGCTCGCGATGCGTTAAAGGGCCGAAGTAAAAAAAACAAATTTTCATGCATTAGTAAGTTACCTTTTAACTTCAACGAAGGCACCTGTCGCACGCCAAAAAAAAAAGCTTGATAAGCGAAAAATGCTGCAAAAAAATTCATGTGGCGACGCCGCTGGGAGGTTTCCGCACTGGTAAGCATGATGTCTTGCACATTAGGCGTCGTCTACCAATTCCTATGTAATTGTTTTCGGGTAAAACGTGTATATATTGCGCTGTAGGAAAGCAAAAGGCTCAGCATTGCGTGTTCCAGGCAATTCGGATGGGTCAGTGTGGCGAAAAGACGAAACGAAGGAATCGGGTTCATGACGTTATCTCCTCCTCTAAGTTCCGGCGCGGAATTCAAAGATGAAAGTCTGACGTCGATTTGCTCTTCCAATATTGAACGCAAAATGACAAAACTAGTGGCAATAATGT
Organism: Hyalomma asiaticum; assembly: GCA_013339685.2. NCBI lineage: Eukaryota > Metazoa > Arthropoda > Arachnida > Ixodida > Ixodidae > Hyalomma > Hyalomma asiaticum. The sequence continues at coordinate 57,668,108 of CM023491.1, forward strand.
TTTAGAAGAATAATTTATCAGACTAGAACAGTTTAGCGTTTCGCTGCAGTGTGCCTCTAACATTGGCGCCGCTGCGCCGAGAAGGGCAGGTGTGTGTGCGTGTATGTGTGTGTGTGGGGATGGGGGGGGGGCTTAAAAATGGCGTCATTTCTTGCTACTTGGAAAAAAAAATTGGCAGATCCCACGTGCAGTGGGAATCAAGGAAATGCGAAGCACGCATAAGGAACTTAAAATGGATTTGCATTGTTGTCTCGCTATACCGAGCTTGGTACATATGAAGTTAACGAAACGGCCACAAGAGCACCAAGACTGTGGCATGTAAACCATGCCGCTCATACACGCATGTCATGATTCTAACGTTATGACTTGTCATTTACGTTCGTCATGCAGTCGTGTTGTGCCATAGCAATTTTTGTATACATCACTTTAAGGAAACGAGTGGCATGTAGATCATGCCGCTAATGACATGCATGCCACGATTTTCATGTCATGACCATTCATTTATGATCGTCATGCAGTCATGTTATGCCAAACCAATTTTCGTTTGGCTCCGTGCAGTCGAGTTTTCCATGTGCGACATCAGCGCCAGAATGCACTGCCTGGCGGAGAGAAGGAGCAAAATTGGGCAGACTGTGACAGGGAAATACGCGAACGCGATGCGCGTCTCCAACTCTATAGCAGCAGCGACCGCCCGTCCCAACTTCTTTCGTTTTATTTCCTTTGAGACGCGCGTTCCAAACCTGCGGCAAACTGTTCCAAAGGGCGACGCCGCGAGCGTTCGTGTGGTTCGCAGCACGCCCGGAAAGCAGCGAAGGAACGCGCGCGTCGCTGTCGCCTCGGTTTCCACCGTGCGCGACTGAGCCGTCCGACGAGAGCTACGTAGCGCCCTCTGGTCAGTAGACGGAGCCCATACATCCCATTAACGAAACGGCAGTATAGCGCCAGGACCATGGCATGTAAATCATGCCTGTCATGACACGCGTGTCATGATTCTAATGTTATGACCTATCAGTTACGTTCGTCATGCTGTCGTGTTGTGCCATAGCAATTTTGGTATGCATCCCATTAACGAAACGCCTGGCATGTAAATCATGCCGCCCATGACATGCATGTTATGCTTTTCATGTTATGACCTGTCATTTATGTTCGTCATGCAGTCATATTGTTGCATACCAATTTTCCTACACATCCCACTCACGAAACGGCCAAGAGAGCACCAAGACCGTGGCATGTAAATCATGCCGCTCATGACATGCATGTCATGATTTTAATGTTATGACCTGTCATTTACGTTCATGATGCAGTCATCTTGTGGCATGCCAATTTTCGTATACATCCAGTTAACGAAACTCGTGGCATGTAAATGATGTCGCCCATTACATGCATATCATGATTTTCATGTTGTGACCTGTCAGTCATGTCATGGCATACCAATTTTCGTATACATCCCACTAACGAAACGGCCAGGAGAGCACCAAGACCGTGGCATGTAAATCATGTCGCTCATGACATGCATCTCGTGATTTTCATGTTATGACCTGTCATTTACGTTCGTGATGCAGTCATCTTGTGGCATGCCAATTTTCATATACATCCCGTTAACGAAACGCGTGGCAGGTAAATCATGCCGCTCATGACATGCATATCATGACTTTCATGTTGTGACCTGCCAGTCATGTTCGCCATGCAGTCATATTGTGGCATACCAATTTTCGTATACATACCATTAACGAAACGGCCAGGAGAGCACCAAGACCATCGCATGTAAATCATGTCACTCATGACATGCATGTCATGATTTTCTTGTTATGACCTGTCATTTACGTTTGTGATGCAGTCATGTTGTGGCATGCCAATTTGCGTATACGGCCCATTAACGAAACGGCTAGGAGAGCGCTAAGACCGTGGCATGTAAATCATGCCACTCATGACATGCATATCACGATTTTCATGTTATGACCTGCTATTTATGTTCGTCAGGCAGTCATGTTTTGCAATACCAATTTTCGCATACATCCCATTAGCGAAACGGCCAGGAAAGCCCTAAGATCATAGCATGTAAATCATGCCGCTCATGACATGCATATCATGATTTTCATGTTATGACCTGTCATTTATGTTCGTCATGTAGTCATGATGTGGCATGCCAATTTTCGTAAACATCCGATTAGCGAAACGGCCAGGAGAGCACAAAATCGTAGGCGGCTATAGATAGATAGATAGATAGATAGATAGATAGATAGATAGATAATAGATAGATAGATAGATAGATAGATAGATAGATAGATAGATAGATACGCTCAAACTCGCCGAAGTTCGCTAAGAAATGCTTCGCATTTAAAAAATGTATCGGCGTCAGAGACCGCCACAACTGCATGTATAGCATTCAGAGCCTTCAGTGCAATTTCCGCAGTGGGACACGAATAGCTTCATGAGGATGGAATACCTCAGGCTCTTAAATATTCCCGAAGCATGCTACGTGCTCTCAAGAGCAGTGAGCTTGGTCATCAGTGACGTATTCTCAGTCTGCACATCCCGTGCTCCTTTTCGTTCTCATAGAAAATGCGCCGGAGAAATACTCGGGTAAGTACATATTCGCGATATAGTCTGATTTCTTTTGCGCGCGTCTCGCGATGCCGGAAATGCACAGGTTGTAAGGGTTAATCGAGTCGGCAAGATCCTTGCCATTGCGTTTAACAGATCATTATCTTCGTTATGGTTATTATACTAAAAAATCGCCCTTCATACATACCGGAATAACGTATCTTCCAGCGATGTGTCGCCCGCCTCGTCTGAGATAGAACCCGTGAGTCCAGCACGTGGGAAATATTTTAAGCCTATCGAAACACCGTACTGTGTGTCGTTACACAGATACCTACACTGTTCCCTCGGCAGAGATTCTGGTACCTTAGGGATCACTTTCTGCGTTCATTTGCAATAAATGTTTAAAGAAGCCGACGTTAAAAGTAGTTTTGGTAGCGCCGACATAAACAGGAATGCAAGGAACAGCAAACATGATATTTGGTTCCTTCATGCCGGTTTGGGGCCCCTGGTATTATGACTGCTTTGCACTGGCATGAATCACCGCAGAATTCTATGGTATTTTTTTTTGGGTGCACACTAATACTCTATTTGTGTGTACAAATGATTATTTGACGTCAACTAGAATATCGACAGCAGCTTGACTTACAATGAATTTGTCCAGGATCTTGTACCAATAAGTAAAGGGCGGCAAAATGAAGTAGTCGTTCAGTTAAATTTCATTCACATTTTTTTCAGGTATATAAAAACCACAGTTTTGACATGCATGTGTGACGTGACGCACCACATTTTTCACACTTCCATTCGTTATAGTTGTGTGAGGTTACTTGAAACGTGCGGTGTTACGCTTAGATGAATTAGAATGTAGTGTAACGTAATGTACATTGACCATGGAACATAAGCTGGACAGTACGAGAGACCTTTAGATGTACGACGTCAAGGCTAACACTGCTGCGGTCAGCTGAACTGTCGCTGCCGTATTTGCTCCACGTTAGTACTATGATGTTGCGTTCACGGCTACGGAGGCTTTAGTGGAAAAAAAAAAGACGCATCAGCACAAGACGACTACTTATTCATTATTGTCAATTTAGCAATTGCTTTAAATTAGCTTGCTGCACAGCTCGTTGCGCGGTCCCGAATTTTTTTAGCATGTTCCTTCTACAAGTATCTCTTACAAAAGTTAGGGTGTAACGACACTAGTGTTTTGATTGCATTCTTTTCATTTAAGTATACGATATAGAGTAAAAATACAACGTCCATATTTAAACACATATAAAAACGCTTCCTCATTTTATCACTGAGCCTTGTAAGGTCATAAGTCATGCTTAAAGCACGGTAAAATGGAGTTATCATTTCAGTGACTGCGGCATAAAGTAAATTATGCAAAGGAATCAAATACTTCATGAAGCCGGAGGACGCCGGTTTGCTTATCTGGCAGAACAACCTTATGTACTACATCTTCCCATAGAGTTTCCTACTAAAATACTTGAGGGAAATCTGGCGCTAGTGCCTACGGGAGTTGCAAACAAGGCGTTGAGCCAGCATGGGAATGATGGGCATTACATATATTTGCCTAGTCCTCTTTCTTCTGGCTTCATATGGCTTTGCCACTTCAATAGGGCGTTTACTACAAAATAGTGCACTAAAACGCAAGATTTAGGAATAACTATTTGCGTGCGCAGGTACTATTTGCTTTTTCGCGGTTATAAAAATACTGAGCGCTCAGAAATTTAGCAATATTGTGCGATATGACAATGTTGCCTCCTCTACTTGAGCCCACATTTAGCGGCGTCCATGAATGTTTAAGTTCCAGATATAGTTGTGTTCGAAATTAAAATAGAGATTTTTGCTCTTGCAAGTGACGTGCTAACGTTTTCAAGTATGTAAAAGGTAGGTTGCGTCTTCTAAATCTAACAAACGCGCTTTCACTCGCTTCTTTAAGTGCAGTACAAGTGCTCCACTGCCTTTTTACAAACTATATGGGTTAAGCCGCTGCACGAAGCCATAGCAGAAGCGCAGTATCACCCATCGTATGGTGGTTAGTTTTGTGCAAAAACGTGATGTTAAATAAGCAACCGTGCCGTTAAACTCCGTCGGCAACTGCGCCTGAGGCTTCGATTTGAGCCGACTTTTTGAGCGTCGTCCGCAGGCGCGTCTGCCTATCGCCCCCCAAATGGGTGTCTACTACGCAAAATAACTGTGCGTCTGCTTGGCGCATTCGGTCAGCGTTGAAGTAATCAGACGGCGGAATCGAAATGTTGTAGTATAAGACAGCCTTGTCACAAGGGATGTATGCCAGCCGGGAAAGCGACCCTACGCTTACAGATTCTGTCGCACCTGATACAAAAAAAAAAAAAATAAAAATAAAGAACAGCAAAATCGCATCAGTAAGGTTCGTGAGACGCAGCGCAAATGTTTCTAAAGTTGGGTAAATACCGCTGCAAATAATATGTGTAGCCATCCATCAACAAACACAACTGCGAAACAGACTGCACGGCATCACTGCAAACGACCTTAGTACATGCGACAGTCTCATGATCTCTAGCGGTAGAGCGTACACTACAGCCGCTGCCTTCGTCGCGTAATAAAAAAGTGTAGTAATGTCACTCGCGCCATTGGCACAAAAAAAAAAACATCAACAACAACAACAAAAAAACACAACAGGAATAAACAAATAAACAGGAATAAACAAAGCCGCAGGCACGAAGACTATAGACAAATCCATGTCATACCCATCATTCCCATGGCATCTTCGCGATCGCAGCGCCAGTTTTCCCTCCAGCATTTAGTAGGAAACTCTATGCATTTTCCTAAAAGGCTCCCTGGGCGCCGCCATTATCACCACTGGGCTGTGCTAAATATGCACGACCCCCCAAAACAGCACTGTCGAGTGTTTGTAGCAGTAAGTTTGGCGAGTTGGTAAGTCTACATAAAACAGCGCGCACACGTTAAAAGGAAGGAAACGAAATAGACTGCTCGAGCCTTTTTACTGCCGCGCACAGCATGGCGGTGCTCCATGCCTCCTGTGAAAAAGGTCTATCTTGATGGGGGCTGAATGCATAAGCTTTCGTTTACCGTGGCTATTCATGGCGATGTGCTTAGAGTTGTCGACCACCGGTTTGAGGCCTCACGGTGTCAATCTCTAGAATCATAGTTAGCTCAATTGGCAGAGCGAGCGCCTCGGATAGGCGTTGGTCCCGGGTTCGAACCCCGGACCAAGGCGAAATTTTCGGCGAGTGGCTTTAATTTCTGAGAAATCCGTAGGGATTTCCTTGTAGCTTTCGTGCTACAGAAGAGTGAACGATTGGGCGTGTCGTTATAGCGTGATAACCAACTCTACAGCTCAAGTACTCTTCGTACTGTCTTGCGTCCGCTCCTGTCACTTGCGCTGTTGACTTGCCTATAATTTGTGCTACAAGCCGGCGGATGTTAATTTTCTCTTTCATACTCGTTTATCGTTTATCCTGGACGACCTCATCCTCTTAAATTTAATCTGCACTGCGCACTTACCGAACGATAAGCTCTGCACAGTGGTCTAACTCAACTGCGTGTTTAAGTGGTCTGGAATTATTCACGGGGTGCGGTTCTCCTACACAGCGTCGCCGAACCTGAACCTGCTGTGCCGCTTCTCCGCACGCTACCGAACGGGCGTCTACCCTTACGGCGTCTGCACGCACTTCATCTACGCCAGCGTGCCTAACCGGGCCGGGTCCGGTGCGTCCCCGCGCGACAAGGACGTCCTCTACAGCTACGACCTAGGTGCGAAATACTCAAGACAGCCTCTGAGATGAGGTCCCGCCTGTCTACTTAACACGCGTACAGCCAACCTTAAGACCACAAGTGTTGAATATTGGGCGAGTTGGATCGACGTACTTGGACTGGTATAGCGCATTATGGAATAAGAGAAACGGTCAAACAGACCGAAACGAAAGGACAGAGCGCTAGTCCTTTTGTCCTTTTGTTTCGGTCTGTTTGACCGTTTCTCTTATTCCATAATGCGCTATAACAGTCCAAGTACAACTTAAGAGTTTATGGACCACGCGAGCGCGTGGCCAACAAGCTTCTTCTCGACACTTCTGCCACGTCACCTGTGACCGACGGTAGCGCTACGCTCAAGAAGCATCCCTGCTCAAATCTACGGCCCATCTGTTTTTTTTTTTTTGCAACTGTGCTTAGATAATTCCTTACCTTTATCTCGTTAACGCTACGCGCTCTTTGGAAGCCGAGGTTACGGTGTTATATCTCGACAGCCCTTAGCGAAACTGGTATCTCTTCATCGGCACGCAAGTCGATGCAGGCCGCGACGGCTGTGATACCGGTATGAAGGGAGATATGTGGCGTCCTCACAGCTGACGAACGCTGCGCGTGGAGGCGACAAAAAATGCGGTGTGCGTCACTGAAAAATTGACATACCAGCGAGCAGCGAGAAGCTTACTCATTTCCGGCGAAGCGCTGCGGTCGCTGCTAAGAGGCACGGAAAGCCAGCTGGGCACGTGCTCACGTGGTCTGATTATATTGTGGCTGACTGTATGTACATGCATTCGTAAATCAATCAATCAATCAATCAATCAATCAATCAATCAATCAATCAATCAATCAATCAATCAATCAATCAATCATACATAGTAGTGTTCCTCCCCAAGGTGGGCAGTGTGTAAATAAATGCCTCCCACCACGTCAAGCTGCTATGATGTCGTCATACACTTGTAGCTTTCTAATTTCCACCCTTACGATAAGGGTGTAAATTAGCCGGGAGAGCGGTGTTGCAAAAGCGTTTTATTTACGAACGCCCAATCATCAAAAGTAAGGTCGTGTTAAGGGCGCTAGTCCCAGGGACACCCTTCTTGCTCCCGTAAGGGTATAAATTTCTTGCAGTTTAGGCGCCGATTGGCTCCTTAGACACAAGCTAAGCGTCGACAGCAGCATATTCTGTTTTTTTTTTAAATGAAGTACGGCAATCGTCGGTGGCTATTTCTTTCTATATCTCACTCTCGTCACCGTTTGAAATGGCATTAAGGTTGTTTGTAGGGTTGCGACCAAGACTCTGTGTTTTCGTTTATGTAGCGGCGTTCAAGAAGTTCCTGCACCTGCGCGACCTGGCTGCCGACGTGCGATTGCTTCTCTCGGTCGAGTTGGAGGCGATGCTGCACACGGGCTGGTCTCCCAAGCGTCTCGCCTCGGACGCCCGCGTGTGGCTCGACCGCAGTGGCGTCGACGGTCTCCACCTGGACGGCTTGGACATTCTTCCCAGAAGCGTCCACAACGTCAGCGAAATCGTTACGGTATGCGCCACACGTGTTGATCACTTTTCTGACAGGTATGTAGCAATGCAAGATGGCTGCCGGGACTCTTGTTGTCAGGATAAATCAAGTTGTCAAACGATGGTCAAAAAGCAAATGTATAAGGGATAAACCTGTTCGAAATAAACTAACATTGTGTAAACTAACATGATGGTCCCGTTAGTGGAACTGTCATAATTTTTTTTCCACGTTTTTTAACTACCACGTTCATGCGCATGCCAAGTTTGAAATACCATTTGGTCACATAGAGGAGGACAAGTTTGGGCCTGAAAGGATTACAAAAAAGTCCAGAGAAAGGATCTATAGAAATTTGTGTGAACAGCCGCAAGAGAAACTCCCTATAAATTCTCTATTGAAATTTGCTTGCACGAACTCCAAAAGAACGTTTTTTATATCGAAAATACTCTCTAGAACCTTAAAAGGAACTCCATAGATACTCTCTATGGGCGAATGTCTATAAGAACGCGGTGGTCACATAACTCTATAGAAAAATTTTAAAGGGTGTCAAAATAAACGCGATAGAATTATATCGCGCAAGTTAAAACGACGTTTCTTTCCGCGTCACCGTCGCAGCCTACCATACCACTTATTTATTAGATTCACTTGGTTCTGCTTAGCAACGGAAAACAGTCTGATGCACTAAAGGCGCCCAGAAACACTTTTCAAACGTAGTCAGGAAACGGCGGGAATCAGTGGCAGAGGCTCCAGTGAACATGCGAAGCAAACATTACTGCAACTTTTTCGTTTCTCCTTAAGACACACGTACGTGTTTTCTTTATTCGTTAAGTTCGGTACAAACGACTAAAGCATAGAAGATCTTTCCGTGATCATAAAATTTAATTAATTAATTACAATATTGCCGGTTTGGAGTTCTGACCTTAGGCAGGAGTGGGTTACAAGACAGCACACTCGAGAAAAAATGGATACAATAAACACATACAAGGCGTTGCAGCGATATACACACACACACACACACACACACACACACACACACACACACACACACACACACACACCACACACACATATATATATATATATATATATATATATATATATATATATATATAAATATATATATATATATATATATATATACTGTCAGAAAGTCACAGTGACAAACAGGATTTATTCTGACGTTTCGGCTGGAGGCCAGCCTTTTTCAAAGATGAAAGTTTCTCCTGGGCGCATGGTCTTTAAGTACACTTCACGAACATGCATAATGGGGGGCGGAAAAGGGAGAGCTCACAAAAAAAGGGGGGTGGTTGGGATGCAGATGTGTGTCCAAGAAGTAAAGGCCAGTCCAAGATGACGTCTGCGTCCGCACGGCGCCTCCGTAATAAAGAACGGGTGGGCAGAGCTCGTCTGGTAGCAGATTGTGCGCCCTCGTTTGAAGACACTCGCGCTGCCATCACCTGAGTCCATGGTGCTGCGAATCCCGCAGTGCAGCGCGGAACCGCTGAAGCCAAATGTCCTTGTTGTGTGGGGAGTACAAAGAGGAGGGGGGGGGGGGGAAACGGGGGGAAAGACAGGTTGCTCTGTGCGCGGTCGGTACCAGTATAGTTCAAAGGATCGTCCCCGCGCCGTGTTTCACGGAAAATGGAGGATAGAAAAAGAAACGTAGCGCATCCGCGATCAACCTTGAATGACTTGGTTCGTTAAAGGCATGTACACACAGACACACACACAAAAAAGGAGAGAAAAATAAAAAAAAGCATAAAAGAAGAGAAAACATCACACAGAAAGGAGAGTCGTTTAGTTTGACGAGTCATACTCCGTGGAACCCGTTCTGCAGCGAAAGTGCGCGATGTTCAGCCACGGGGACACAATACATATCTGCACCTTGCGCGCGTGGCGCGATCTGAGTGAAATATACCAGATAAAAATGAGAGAAAGACAACAAGAAACATGACGGGGAATTAAATATCTAAGATAATACATGAAAATAAATGAAATCAGAGCAAACAAGAAATTAACAATAGGAATAAAGTAAAATAAAACAGGTGGACATCGACAATCAGTTCCGCATCCCAACAGGAGACACTGCCCGAGTGAGCGCCGAGGGCACACAAGACATATTTGCACCTTGTGCGCGTGCAGTGTGAAATGAGCAAGACAGATCAGACAATAAGAGAAAGACAGCAAGAAACATGATGGGGAACCAAATATCGTGAGGTAACAAACGAAAATAAATGCAATGAGAAAGAATCGGGGCACACACAAAAAATAACAATGCGTACAGAATGAAATCGACCATCATTCCTGCATCTCAACAGGAGGATGCGATTCTATACGAAAAAGGGGGCGAACGGAAATATGTGTGAGAAATTTTATATGTACTTGCACGCCCACACGGCAGGATAAAAGCATGGCGAAAAAGGATTGTAGCATGCATGCCTAGAGGAAAAAATCCTAGCCAATTACACTGCAAGGGAAAGCTGTAGGAAATGTGAAGCAGTGATTGGCCTGTGTTTCTGTCGTGTTTATCACAGGCGTTTTAGAATGATTGTCGTGTAAGTTAGTGATCGATCTTTTAATTTAATTGGGAGGAGGAGGAGGGGAAGTCAAATTGTGTAGGTGCGTGTGTTTCCGTTGTGTTTATCTTGTGTTTAGCATTGGCGTTCTCGAATTATTCTCACTTAATTTGATCTCATTTGCACCTAACTACCCTTAATGCACATCTTTTATTTCATTGCACTAATCTGATTAATCTTAATCTGGGTCGATTCTGATGCGGTTTGATTAGTTAGTAGCGTGTTAGTAGCCCTGCTTTCAACTGCGGTTTTCTGAGCGCGCACGGTACGACATCTATAGATGCCGACAGCCCGAGGTTTTTTTAAAGTGAGTGCATACAAATAAATAGCAGCGTGCGGATCTTGTGCTCACCGCGGTACGCGACACTGAAATTTCAGCTGCACTGATGGGAAACCTGGGGAGATGCGAAGAACGCAGTGATGGACCGGTGTTTCTTACTGGAACACGTCAATTGCTGCTAATGGGCAATGAGAGACAGGTGACAGTTTTTGTTTCAACTGTATACAGAGGCTAGGGTCAGCTTGCCTGCGCTGCCGAGTGGCCACTGCTTGCTGGGCACGTACAGCTTTATCGGTCCTGGTCTCTCGGGCGAGAGCGCGTTAGCGCTCCTTGCGAGCTGCCAGTTCAGCGTTCATCGTGGAAAGAACGTCAAGAACGTTTCCAGAGCAAACGCGCATCGTTCGCTTGGTTCGCTCTCTCTCGCCACACGGTGCCAGAGAAGCACCGGTGGACCGCTGCTGCTGAGGTGGTGGCGCCCTCTATTGCGCTGAACCGGCGTTTTCAAACCACAAATGTACACACACTATCTGACCGCACCGCCTCCATGATGGGCCCACCGTGGCAGCAGGACACGCCGACAAGCCCAGCCCGTAAGGTGATTTGCACCTAAGAGATCTCACACGCTAAGGTAAATGGCGTGACAGTGTCACAAAACTGCCTATTTCGTCCAAGAACCCGGCATCCAGTTAGAGGGAGCGCCGAAAAACAACAACAACAACAACAAAAAAGAAAGCGGCGCGCGCTGAAGAGGCAACCAAGGTCCCGCAGCAGCTGGCCGAAGTCGAGACGGCGAGGTTGTAGAACGTGGCGGAAAATTGCGGAACGCAGCAGTGAGTCGTCCTGTCATGGCTGGTGAGCGCCCGAGTCCGACAGAGGGAGAGAGAGAGGAGGCGAAGAGTGCGTACCGATGCTCGTCGCGACATGTGAGGGAAAAATGGGTGCCGCCCAAGTGGCGAAGGTTCCGGTTACATCATGAATGTTCCCTCGGCTTTGCGCGTGCTTAGATCACGTGGCCCGCGCCGGATCTTTGAGGATGACTGCAGAAGGCAATATAAAGAATCGTCCACGGGCTGTGAGCAGCAGTCTTAGTCGTATGTGACTCAGCAAGAAGAAAGAAGGAGTAAACGACGCTGCTACGCGAGCCAACCGACGAACCCGGCCTACGACATTCATGTGGAGAAGGCACTCCGAGTGGCTTTGGTGAATTGGACTCTTGTGTTTTACCCTTTATTGTAGTGCATGAGATTGTACATTCGGTGTTGGTTTCGTGTAATGTTGTAGCCCATCTATGTTTGTATTTTGAAGAGCCGTGTTTGTGCATGTTTTTGTGTAACTGCCTGTTTGATGAGAATATAGTTGTTTTGTTTGATCACCCTTGGCCCTGACTCGGTCTTGGACCCACTGCTGGCGTTTTGCTAATGCGCCGGAGGGACCTAAAACCTAATTGTCCAAGTCTTTGTGGGATCATTTCAGGGGAACTGATACGTCGGTTCTTGCGATCTTTTCCGGCGACAGCGTCCCGTGTCTCAACTCGGGATCGGTGACAGACAGGTGCGACAAGCGAAATACTTTTGCTGCACAAGTGTTTCCGTAAGCAGTGGCGCTGTACGCCCACCCGACAAGTGCTTCCTTGACGGCTTTTTTTAAAAACCCAGTGGACACTTCATTTCTTTTCGAAGTGCGCGCGTTCTAAATCTAGCTGTAGCATATGTACTAATCAGCCGTCTCCGGAACTTTGGGTAGGTCAGCAGACTTCCGCAGTAGCTTATCGGCACATGGGATAAAGCGTTATTGTTCGGATTATTAATGTCATCCGAATACCTTTTGAAAGAAAAATATCTGAAAAAAGAGCACGTTCCTATTGCGTGTGCTTCTAGTTTGTCGACTCGTGCGCGGTGCCCAGCTAAGACATTGTATCAGAGACATTCGCCAGCCTATTCCGACGTGATTCGGCATACTGTGCATGTCAATTTGTTCTTACATTCAGCGCGTAGCCATCTCCCTATAATCTACATCGTAGATCCTGTATATTTTGTCCTGGAAGAGCCCTTGCAATTAGCGTTGAGGTCCAATCACAAGTGCAGCTGTGGACCATTCAGAACCATTGAGAGCAGAGTCCCTACGCGTCGTGACGTCCAGCCTGCTCAAGTGCATTGACAAACACACTCACCGTCGCGTTTACGCATGTCCGAAGCTATCTAAATTTCAGCACTTAGTGGGGAGAGTTCTACGAACGCAGCGTTGTACCATTATTGGAATTTTTGCTGGATCTTCCAATTCCTCTGCTTCGCTTCTCTCCACTGCTGCGTCAGTTCACGACCAGTCGTGGTGCAGGAGTGGCGGTTGGACTGTTCGTGCTTCTTTAAGTACGATGCTACAAGCACTACACTGAGTGGAGGCTGTGACGTCGTCGCGTACGCTGCACGAAGTGCCACCCCATTTCTGTTTCGGTTTGAACACGTCGTTCATTTGGTTATTTAGAATTGTTAGCAAGTTTACGAGCGACTTGAACCACCTTGGCTGCTGCAGGACTGTCAGTACACCGTTGGAAAAGAGTGATATGGAAATATGGTGGAAAAAGTCGCTCTCCGTTTAAGCAAAGTACCAAAATTGAACACAGAACCACACGGTGCTGCATCCAGCACGTATGTTGCGCTCATTGATACTTATCTGAGACTGTAATGTCACCGCGTGGTATACTGAAGACAGGCGTTTTAGCGACATGGAACCGCAAGAACATTTCCATACCATTTGTACATATACTATTACGAAATCTGAGGCAGACACCGTAACGAAAGAACTTTTATGTAGCGTAGTTCGTGATACGCAGAACTTCATAACTACTGCAAATATTTGATGTAGCCCTTCGCGAATAATTTTTGAAGCTCTTGATGGTAAGTATGATTACAAGGGATGTCAAGTGGGCAAAGTGGTCAAGCCTGTGCATGCCATTGTTTTCAGCATACCGCCCTCTATAACAGAGATTCATGTCTTCCCGTTTTTTCCTTTTTTTTGTTTCTTATAGGCCTTGCGCAAGTCGTTCAAGCGACAGTATCTCCTCACCGTTGGCATTGACCGCACCCAGAAAATCGTCGAGGACGATCTGCTGAAGCTGCTTGAGTAAGAGTGCGACCGCGTTCATTTTGCAGTCATGAACTAGAATAGAAACTTGGGCAAGTTGGTCGGTATGCATTTTCCAGCAATAACAGCGGAACAAGACAGGACCGAGAAAGAGCACGACATGGCCGCTGTCAGCGGCCGTGTCGTCTTCTTTCTCTGTCCTGTCTTGTTGCGCTGTTATTCCTAGAAAATTACAGTCATGACCTCGTCTCGGATATCAGGCTTTCCATTCTCTCCACAGTGCATTAGCCACAGAAAATGGTACACGAAAGAGTACCTGGAGTGCAACGTTTTTTATGCAGCCATAACACCACTCTTCTAGGTGCGTTGGAATGGTGCAGTTTACAAGTCGAGTAACGATGCTCATAATCTATGAAAAAGCCAAAAAGACAATAGTTACGAGTTACATGCTTGGCTGAAAATAAGATTTACTTTGCTCATTTGGTTCATTATTTATTTTGAGAAAGAACATGTAGTCCTGCTCCCAACTTGATGTTCCGCGGACGCAGTACCTTGTATATGAGAAACAGCTGCTTTAAAATATTCGGCCTGCCATAAGGACTGGCGGCAACTGCAGAAGAGATCTCAGCATCAAGGTATGGACATACGGTGCTTTGCGCGTTGAAGTTATGTGTGACATGAAAGTCTCGCACCTGCTTTTAAGGACGCTATATCATAGCTTGTCTGGAGCAAATTAATGGGTCCAGCTCAGGAAAGTTACAATTATGACATTATTAGGCTGCTAAAGTCGACTCATTATTCTGAAATGACTGAGAATTATGTGCTCCGGAACTAGTACGTGGAACCGCATTACTAGCAGCGCATGCTTTTAGGAGAAGTTCTAATACGATAGTATTAAAGGGACCTTGAAACGGTTTTCGTGATTTTCTACAAATGCGTTGCACCGATAGCCATAGTCCTCCTGATCATTAGCATAACAATATCAGCACTCTGCGTTAAGTGTGTAATTTACTACAATGTTTTAAATACGCACATCGTGAGAGATCGACGCGACTCGAATCAAAGCGTTTTCAACCGCCCCTTCCGATGGGACATGCGATGGGTGCGACGAAGCGCAAGCCATGCAACGTCACGAGCACCGAAGGGCCAGTCAACGGTATCGTCGCGGCAGCTGGCGGCGTACACACGAGTCGCCGGTGCGCTATTACACAGGCTAGCACTGCCGAGGCCGGCGATCTCAGCTAGGACATAGCGGCGCTATGTCGCTACGGAGAGCTCGGAACAGCGGCTGACATGGGAGGCGCAGTCGTCGCTAGCGCGCACTCCGCAGCTGTTCGAGCTGAGGAGGAACAGCAGTGGTGAGGAGGAAGGAGACGGAAATAAGCTCGTAGCTGCCTTAGCGCGTGGTGCTTCGCTTTATTTATGCGGTGAATGTTTTCACAATTGTGTTGCCTAATCAATGGCGCAATGTAAAAAAAAATTCACAGCATATCCACGGAGTGAATGATGATGAGTGGGCGAAGCTCCGGAAGTTCATCGTAGATCGTGCCGAGTTCCGGATTAAATTAGTTAACGCGCACGCGAGCAGTCGGTATTTTTCAATCAAGAAACTCGCTAGAAGACGCTGCCTGCGCTAACTTTGTCTCTCGCGGGTGAGGGCGCGTTCACCTTCTTTGCGAGCTGGTGCAGCGTTCATCAAAGAAAGAGCGTTTCCATAGTCAACGCGCGCCTTTGGCTCTCTCTCTCTCTGTCTCTTTTCTCAAGACAGCAGATGGAAGAGTGAGAGAGCTCGCGCGCCGGGAGGCACGCGCCGAGGGCGAGCGCGAGCCTCCCAGCGCGCGAGCTCTCGTGCGCGAGCCTCCCAGCGGCGCGAGGTGGCTACATACTACTACTACTACTACTACTACTACTACTACTACTACTACTACTACTACTACAGAGGAGGGAACGACCCACACCCTAAGCAGCTTCGCCCCTAAAAGGCCGCGGTGTAGTTCATTTCGCTTGGGAGCCCGTTTTCCTCGTGAAACGTCACTGAACTAAGTCGAAAAACTCGGGTGGGAACTCTTGCGGTGCACCGGGTCTTTGCATTGCAAGAGCTTGATCTCAGCTCAGTAAAGTTATCCTTTCCACGTTCCAGAATAATAAAGGAATGAAGACATATAAATTTATGCACATACTCTTTATCGCTGCCAACCTCGCATTATTTTGCTACATAGAAAGTTCACCAAAGCAACTAGCTGAAGCTTCGCGGAGGTACAGTGGCTGGCGGTTATAAGGGGGAGGGAGAGGCTTCACTGCAGACTTGGGTTGTATCCGACTATAGCTTGGGTACTGCTTCGCACGGCCACGTCGCAGCTACTGAAGCAATCGAAAACACGTAAAATCACGTCACAACCAGCCACCTGATCGATAACCACGCAAAATACCGGAACAGATAGCTACGTGATTTCCTCCCGCCACCAGGCAAAGCGACGTAAAATCACTTCACAGCCATTTACGCGACGTGTTCCCGCCAAAACCGAGTACCGGGTACTGCTTTGCACGACCACGTGACAGACACTTAAGCAATCGAAAACACGTAAAATCGCGTAACAACCAGCCATCTCATCGAAACCACGCAAAGTCCCGGAACAGCTACAGCCATGTGATTCACTCCTGCCACCCGCCAAAGCGACGCAAGGTCACGTCACAGCCAGTTACGTGACCTGTTCCCGCCAAAACCATCCGGTTTATACTATGGTTAAGCTAAGCCCATCCGAAGGCGCTAGGCCGAACACTAGCTCCACTGTTGCTTCAGCTTTGCACCACTAGTGGAAACTGCGCTAACTGCTAAAGCCACGATATCGCCTTTCTGAGAAACCCTTACGGGCTACGTTTGTAGATTCATACTACTCTAAGGTTACTTAATAAAGCTTTTCTTCACTCGGGGACAAGTATAAGTGAAAGATGGCGGTACATTTTGTTTCGTGACGTAGGCTGGTGGACTTCGCTAGTTTCTCGACGAGCCACGTCCGGCGCACCGACGAGCGGACCACGTTGTCCAACCCGTACAGCAAGTACGAGAACAGCACTTCCGGACAGTTCCTGGTGAGTGCTTCGTTTCCATCGCACTCGCCGCCATGCATGTGAGCGTTTTAATTAAAGGGACTCTGCAACACTTGTTTAACATAGCCTCAAAACGGTGCCCATCAGTCGTGGAGGCTCATAGGAACACGTGAGTCAAATGTTAGCGCGCTGCAGGTATACGAGGCAATTCATAATTTGGTCTCGAATACGGCTGGAAACCGCGTGCTCTCTCTTCAACATGTGACGTCACAAGAAGCAGTGACTCCGTCGCTTGAAGTGGTATTATAGCGTAGCTGATTTCGTTACCTTGGGAGATATCCGCAGGAATAGCCTATTTGTTCATTAAAACTCCAATAAAGGAAACGTGTGTATCCTTTTATTGCGGTAGCAATATTATGGACACTCTCCACGGGTTTTGCCGCCGCCGTCATGTCACCTATAAAGTCCAAATTAATAAGAACCCCCCGCGTATCGCACGTTATACCAGCGGGTAAAAGCACGCGAGTGGGGGCGACGAACATGGCTGAAGCAGAGATCAAACGAACCCGGACCATCTTCGTCGCTCGAAGGGCGCATGCGGTAGCATCACCCGGTCAGGAGGACGCCTGCCGTCGAAGCGGAGAGGAAATGCCCGCCCGGTCATTAACGAGCATGAAAAGAAACGAGGGGGGGGGGGCAGATTTTCGCTCGAGCAGCAACTGTGGACATTCGCGCGGTCGCCATCGCAGGGGCGCCCGCTATCTCGGCAGCCTTCAGCTGGCGGCTCGTTAACAAATCTACGAGAGCACTGCTCTCTCAACGCGAAGAGACTGCTAAAAGTGTCTCTAGAGCAACCGCATTCTCTTACACCAGCGTTTTGTCGAGTTACGTGAGTTGGTATCCACAAGAATTTGCTGCCATCCTCACTTCGTATAACACTTCATATCATGCATTGCTATCGCATTCACGGTTTCGCCCTTCTGGCGAAACTATGACTTTTTTTCAACAATGAAAATTGATGCAACGTATAATCAGTGCTATTTACGACGCCATTTGTTGAAAGGAGAGGGGCTATTTCCAGCTATATTTGAATATGCAAATTGCGAATTACCTGGTGCAAGCAGCCCACTACTATTTGACTCACGTGTTCACAGGAGGCTCCAAGACTAATTCACACCTTTCGAAAACCATGTTCAATATGTGTTGCAGGAACAGTGTACCGCTCTTCATCACCATCCTGTATTTTTCTTCTTTAATAGCAATCGAATGCGCACTAATCGAAGTGTCCAACCTTGCAGTGGTTTCGGTGGAACGGCTGTAAATAGTTTTTAAAAGAACTTTTCGATGCACGTGGTCTATGCTTCTGCATGTGCTAGGGACACCGGCAACACTGGTTACTGGGTTTTCCAAGATTGATTTTCTTTCGTTTAACATAAAGAATATTGCCGTAATGGTTGTTTACGGCACACAATCATCAAAATAAAGCGTTATGCCAACAGCTTTCTTCCATTGCAATTACGGGTAGGTCGGTAATTAAGTAAGGAGGTCGCGAGACTATCTCGGAGGCATTCCTAGCAGTGCAAATATCCATGAAAATTATTCTCTGTCGCAAAGACATATGCCACCGGATGGGATACAATACACAATTGTTAGCAATAAAGCTTTGCTCTAAAGGAAGAGAGTGCGCCTGCGTGATTATTTCTTGATTTTTCTTTATGTTGGACATTTGATACACGTCGCCGAGGATGTTACCACTGGTCATTCTTTCACGACTTTCATGGCCAATTTAGAAATAATATTCCCTTTTAATGGTGTACAAGCATGTTCGTTTCCGTTGATGTAAGAAACGATCTTCTCATTCTCAGCTCAATTGAAAAAAAAGACAAGAAAAACACCAAAAGCAAAAGCATGTTCCGAGTGATAGGCTTTCGCTTTAAGAGCGTGTGTGCGTGTTTAGACTAAAAGAAAAAGGTTCTTGATAGATAGTGACGTCAGAACCGCAGCTCATGTTGATGAATGGGCTGATTTACAATGAGCTCATAATTTTTAGTTATCACGCAATTTTTGAAATGCACAGCATTTAATGTACCTTTTTAGAAAGATAATGCTTTTTCTAAACTGTGTGAGTTACAAAGGGGTTCAACGTAAGCGTAAGCTGGAACGAAAAACGTGCGCAGTGACATAAGACTAGATGCCCTAAATCCATTTGAACAAAAGCCATTGTATCTGAACTTCTGTGAGCGATATCCCAGCTTAGCAGCAAGAGATTTATGCGAAAAATGCATATGTATAGTGAATGTAGAGGTATCAGGCGTAGAATTTCGTCGTTCCATGGGCATTATACAGAACATTAGCAGTGAGAGAAAAAGTCTTCAGGCATCTCGACGAAGCTCCCATCTCTTTCTTTCTCGACCAGGGAGGAGCATTTGGTCACATGGCGAAATACGAATTATTTACTCGCATTAATAAATATGGAAGCTGTAATCTCACAGAAAACAGGAACGAAACTATGACCAAATGTCACAATTGAATGCCTGGTACAACTCATTATTATCATCATGTCTACGCCCATTGCAAGGCAAAGGCCTCTCCCATAGATCTCCAATTATCCCGGTCCTGTGCTAACTGGGACCAATATATCGCCGCAAATTTTTTGATCTCATATGCCCCCTAACTTTCTGCCGCCCCCTGCCACGCTTGCCTTCTCTAGGGATCCACTGTGTTACCCTTAATGACCAACGGTTGTCTTGTCTTCGCATTACGTGCCCCGGTCACGTCCACTTCTTAATTTCCGTTAATATGTCCTTAACACCGCGTTTGTTCCTTAACCCACTCTGCTCTCTTCTTGTCCCTTAATGTTACACCTATATCATTTTCCGTTCCATTGCTCGCTGCGTCGTCCTCAATGTAAGCTGAACCATTTACAATTTATTCTGATACATATACCCCGTTTCAGGTAAAATTCGGTCAAAGCTAATGCTCGTGTTTACGCTATGTACTTCCGCGACCAAAAAGTAGTGCATTGCTAATTGCGTTGGGCAAAAAGGTATAAATACCTCGCTGGCAGCTTTTATTCATAACCCATTTCTCATCAGCTTGACAAAACACGCTCTTATTTCTGGGGAAACAATCGAAATAAGCGAGTTTGTATTTTACCTTTGGCATATATTGTTTGTTAGAGCGAAACACCTCCCTTTTCTTTTTCTTTATGGACTACTTGCGCAGCCTTCGCAGTCTTCGCAGCGTTGCACCTGAGGTATGAAACGGAGTATACACCATTCCGTACATATACACTTACCACTACATAAAACGTCGAGAAAAATAAACAGAACGCCAACTTTACCCCCGAAAACATCTATTGGTTGATTTGTATTAAAGTGCCGGAGTTCCGTACTTTTCACAAATTCTGCAGGAGTGGATAGTGAGAAAGTGTAAAATAATGTTTAAGATACCTGCGGCAACAGATAGCCTACCCGCCTTCTGCAAGGAAGGCGTTTGCACTGTGCTCTTGTGTCTTGTACGAAACTGGGCTCACCGGCAGGAGAAAGGGGCAGTGTTGAAGAGGAAATCCTTGAGGATAGACAGATGAACGACGAAGGTGGTCACTGTGTTTTCACTCCGTCATTGTACAGTTGAAGTTCGAAGTGTCGGCGTTCCTGACCCATGGGTGAAATGGCAAGTTGCAAGTATCACTGCCGCTACTTGCTTCTGATAATTTTCTCCGAGCCTCCTGCTATATAGTACCAGTGAAGTTACACTCGAAATTATTCTTTTAATGCGATAGAAATTATATGGACACTTGAACGGGGCTTTCGCCGTCGCCGTCATGTTCTTTATATTTATAATTATGTATATATGGATCGAAATCTCTAAGAAAAAAATTACGCCATCTTCCGCTAAAGAGGACCATGAGGCGATGCGAACCAGCGCGGTGGTGACACCGCGTTTGCATCGATTTGACCAGGTGCCGCGTTTGCATCGGTTTGACGCTAGCAGACGCTGCCTGCGCCAGCGTTGTCTCTCGTGGGCGAGGGCGCGTTCTCGTTCCTTGCGAGCTGGTAAAGCGTTCATCGAAGAAAGAGCGTTTCCATAGTCAACGCGCGCCGTTCGGAGAGGAGAGGAGGAATGCCGAGAGGAGAGGAGATGAGACAAGGAGAGGAGGGGGAAGAGGATGCGCGTGCGCGGTGCGGGTGTGGACGCCACACGGCGGATGGAGGGAGGGACATAGCCCCGACAATAAGCTGCTGCGCATCTAAAAGCACACCGCTTTCGCCGACAATGCCATAAAGAACGAAATCTCGAAGGACCATGCTCACTTGACGCCGCCGTGCTGGGCAAAGTTTTTAGACGGCGCAAAGTTCACGCTGATTAGCGCGGTCGTGCGGCATGAAGCGCCTGATAGAAGAAACCAAAAGAAGATAACCTAGCTTGCAGTTCTTCTGCGCCGTTGTCCCTGCAACTCGGCCATAAATAACCTTTGACGTCCGGCCCACGGGCGGAGTTTCTCACCAGTGCCATTCTTCTGGGAGCGGCATGTCGTTGTCATTCATTCCCTTAGTGCGAGTCTGGTCACGCCTAAGCACACCTGCATGTTTACTTAATAAGCGAACGTTTGCTACAATTACTATTAGTCTTACTTCGTGTATCATGCATTCTTATGGCATTCACAGCTTCGCCTTTCTGACGAAACCGCGTCTTTTTTATGCATTAACGTCTGGTCGTTTCCAGCCGATGTTTTATATTTTTATGTTGTTGTTTTTGTTTTGCTTTGGTGGACAATTGTAGACGCCAGGATATCCGCAATTAGGGTTTGTGGTGGATGGTTTTCTTCCACGAATAAACTCAGTCGCCAGTGAACGTTTCTCCTGTCCGCACCATTCCTTTTGTAATTTTTCAGCGCTGTCCTTCGCAAGTACAGAGAATAGCGTCACGAAATCTGCATTTCTTGGAGTTTCACCGGCGGGGGAATAGTGTGAAAGTATTAAATAAAATCGAGTTTCGTGGTTGGCAGAAGTAGGCCTAAGCCTTACTTTCAAATCAATAAACTTTGAGTCCGAGGTCTCTTTAGCGGGTTCGGGTGTCCGCCGCGGTTCCGAGACCTACATTCGAAGAGGCCTCCTCGGCTCGCTCGACGGGCCAGAGCTGTGCTAACACTATGTTCGAGCTGAGCCCCCAGCACGAGCGGAGACTGGCGGTGGAAGAAATGGACGGAGCGTTGGCAGAGAAATGCCATATATTTTACGATTTGTGACCTGCACGACAAATGGTCGAATTTTAGATGCGAAGCAGCTTATGGCGGAGTTCAATCCGGTGGTGGTGGTGCTGGTGTGCGGCGTGGCCACCCTTACTGCGCATGCGCAAACTCTCTCCACACACCTCATCTCCATCTCCTCTCCACGTGACGGCGGCGTTGCCTCGGCGGCGTTTGCTTGCCGACGCTGCCGTTTCGTTTCGGCATGTCGAGCCCGCGTTTCATCCAGTCTCCCGCCGATGCCGTTTGCGCTGGGCCTCCCTAGCCCGGAGCTCCGTGATCATGACAGTGTACTCGGAACCCAACCTCTGCAAAGGGAACGTAGAATTGTACCTACAAAGAGCAATGGTGGAATAAGACAAAGTGTACAAGAATGACCCATTCATCATGGTGGGAGACTTCAACGTGGACATCTACAAGAACTCTTGGATAGTGCAACACATGATACTCCGTTAACGGAAACACCTAGTCAAACCGATGCAAACGCGGTGGGCACCCCCCGTGCTACTTCGCATCGCCTCATGGTCCCCTTTAGCGGGAGATGGCGTAATTTTTTTTACAAGGAATTCAACTGCAGCACTCACACGTTAGTGGTATACTTCAGAATGCGGCACACTACCTGAAATTAGGCTGGTCTGTAGGTGTCTCCTTGGCTTTTATTTACATAACTTTGATATCACTCACGTTTATGACAAAGGCGATTGTAATCATAGCTGCTTATAGTTTTTAATGTTCACATTTTACAACTGTTGTGAAACCATTAATGGCGTGTGAGGTCTATTCCTGACAGACTTGAGCCTATCTCGAACAATCATAAAGGAAGTCACCAAATGTGTAGCTGAAAACCGAGCCAATGATTTTTTATTGCCCGTGCCTACAGCTATGGAATACTTCGCCAAGGTAAGAGTTCACATTTGAGGAAAATGCGTTGTCGGCACATTACTTCAGTAGAAATTCACAACCGGAAAAACTGGGGGCAGAGAAAAATTTCTTTTCAAATCTAGCGGTAATGCATCCCCACTAACGTGGAACCTGAGGAGGTGCGAAGGATGCAGCGATGCACCAGTCAATCACTGCTAATGGGCAATCAGAGATAGAAAACTAGACTGGTTTCAATTATTATACAATCAGCCATTTATTAGACAATCAGCCATCGCGTAGCTAACGCCAGTTAATATATGTCGCCAGGAGGAGCCGACAGCTCGAGCTCGCACTTAAAACTACCATCATTAGTTCTGGTCTACAAGAGTGTGATTGTGATTCGGTTAGGGAAAATGATGTTGATTTCTACAGCCCATGTCGGGAGCATGGCTAACCGTCCGGGGGGTAGGGGAAAGGGACTGAAAGAGATAGAAGAGAAGCCGTAGTCGAGGGGTTCGGAAATTTAGACCTCCCCGGGGGTTCTTTGACGTGCACTGACCACGCGCAGTACAGAGGCCTCGGGCATTCTCGCCTCCATCGAAAATTCGACCGCCGCAGCCGGGATCGAACCCGCGTTTTTTAAGTGGCAGCCAAGCACCATAACCTCTACACCACCGCGACGGAACGGTCCCCAAGAGCGCACGTGCACTTCTACGCAATGCCACGTGTGCGAGGCTCTCACGCACGCTTCTTCTCTTGCTTTACCGTGACGAGCGACGACGACGACGACAAAAGACGTCGACAGCCCTAGCGCGTTAGGTGCTTCGTACCTAGAATGAAAATGTATGCTACGTTAGGAGAGCCGTCGCAGCCGTACAAAAACATTAATACATCATATCCCACAGCGTCCTACAGCTGATAGAGCCATTACGGTGCAAGGAGCGACATATATCGCTCATTTCTTATAGCCGCTGTGATGGCACAGGCTTCCTCAGCAGCGTTCTTGCTGAGAACACGCGTGGGAACTGGAAGTGCAGTCAACGTCAACAAGAACCGCGGTGATTTTTGGGAAGAAGGGCTAAACTTTAATCAAACCCCCCAATTATTATGACGGCACGACTCTGAATGGGCGGTACTATCCCTATAAACGCGATGCTCCATGCATGCATGAACCGCAGTCGCTGCTGATGTGAGGAAGTTGCACCGCAGGAAGGACAAGTAGCGTCTCCGAGAGTCTTAGCTGGCTGACGATGTTAAGGTCCCGTGCCCACATTTGGTACCTTGAACTTGGGGGCTTACTCGACATTCTGAGAGATAGACAGGAATTGTTCACTTTGGTTTTGTTCATCTTAAAGGCGAAGTACTTCCAGGAAGGTTTAGTTCGCACGGGTCATGAATCTAAGGGCCGCCGTTCGTGGCCCGTCTCTACAGTGAACTCCACCAATAAGAGTGTGCACTTGGGCTTCGTGGTGGAATGTTTGGCTACTACCTCTCAAAGCAGACGCCCTTGACCTTGGAATCCACTGCCTGGAGAACACTTAGGAAGGACGCCGGAAAGACTGGTAATGAAGATAACGGTACAACAAATTCTTTCAGTCATCGCCAAGCTAGGTAATGTCAGTTAAGACGGCTACGCCGACACGAGACGCCGACACCCCGAGCTCGCAGGGGAAACTATCATCATTAGTTCTGCTCCCCAAGGGTGCGCGTGCACTTCTATGCAATGCCCAATGTGTGGCGTTCGCCCACTTGCTTCTTTCTTCTCTTTGTTTTCCGTGATGGGCGACAACAACAACGACAGGAGACGCCAATAGCACGAGCGAGTAAGGTGCTTAGTACTTAAAACGAGCACTCTGTGTGGCTTGAAGACCACACAGAGTGTCACAACCTCTCTGTGTGGCCTTCAGGACACACAGAGATGTTGTGACATTCAGGCCATGCCTAGCCGCAACGTCCTCTGCCCAGGTCACCAGCCAAGGTTGGAGATACGGCACAGAGCTGGAAAAAGCAGGCCGGGGGTAAAGTGTGCCTGGAACGAAAATGAAATCTGTTTGTAGCTGACGCGGGAGCTTCCACATAAGTGGCAGGCCGGCGTGTACTTCGCGGGGTGGGAGAGGGCAAGACGTGTGAGACTAAGAATGCTGTAGGCTTGAAGTTGGCACAAGTGTTGGTAGTGCTGGGAAAGAGATTTGTGCTGTAAGGGGAAGGTGAGACGACAGAGGCGGGAGTATCGTACAAAGTGAGAAGCGCGTCGTGTGTATCCATTCCCAGCAGGGGCGGGCTTGCTCGGTCAGTCACTTCGCGAGAGATGGAATTGTCCGCTTCGTTGCCAGGATGGGCTTCGTGAGCGGAAGCTAGATAATTTTGATGGGGTGAGAGGGGGCAGTGCCGGAATACAGGATACCGATTGCGGGGGGTGCCACCCGTCCAACTGCGTAGTTGTGCAGACCTCAGGCCTTGAGTCACTAAGAATGTGTTTCGCGGAGGTTTGCGTGATGGCAAGGGCCATAACTTCCTCTTCAGCATCGAAAAAGATCGATGTATAGACTGAGGCAGTAAGAGGAGTTCGGAAAGAGTTGTCAGTGACTGCAAGGGTATGGGCTGGGTAGTGGGTCTAAAGGGCGGCATCTACGTAAGCTACGGCTAGGTGATGTCCGTACTAATGCGACAGCTCGGTGGCTCATGCCGCTTTACGAGAGGTGTGATGTTCGGAATGCACATTCCTAGGGAAGGAATTAACAATTAGAGGGAGGAGACGTGGGGAGGGATGGACAGTGGGGTAGGAGGAGAGATCATACGATGGGAGAGGTTAAGGCCAAGAGAATTGCGAAAAAGCCAGAGGCCCCGTGTTACTGTGCGTTGTCAGTGCACGTTAAAGAACCCCAGGTGGTCTAAATTTCCGGAGCCCTCCACTACGGCCTTCTCAATTCTCTCTATCTCTTTCACTGCCTTTCTCCCACCCCCAAGGACGCTTAGCCGTGCTCCCTACATGGGCTGCAGAAATTAGCGTCCCTTTTTAACCAAACCACAATTAATCAATCAATCAAGTACGTGACCCGGCCGGGTGCAGGAGAGACGGAGGAGCTGGGCTACTCCGACGGCCTTCGTCAGCTCCGTAAGGGAGTTGTGGACGCCCATCGACAGTAGCGGATTCGTGGAGGTAGATTGTGGGAAAGTGCAGGTCCTAGTGAAGGAGACACTTGACGTTGGCTTCCTCGGTGCGAGAACGGGTGAGATAAGGAAGAGAATAAACGCAGAGTCCCAGAACAAATGCCCGGACGAGGCGGTGGAGGTCGCGTTCGCGCATGCAGTGGTGACGTTTGGCAATGCGGTGTATGAATGCGGATGGTCTGGTGTACGGTGTTTCTGAGTTGAGTGATGATGGTGGTGTGCTCGCCATTGGACTAAAGAAAGAGTCCGAGAATGCGGAGCGTAGGTACGAGAGCAGAAAGGATGTGTCATTAGCGGAGACGGTGTGTGGAGAAGGCGACAGAGGAGCCGCGTACTTCGGGGCAGAAGGGTCAAAAGTCCTGATTTAGTTGGCGAGCAACTCAAACCGATAGCCCGGATGGGAGGCGCTACCGCTTCCACACCTGCCTGGACAGTGGTTTCCATGTCGGCAACATTGCCGGTGGTCACCCGTAGGGTGATACCACCGGCGTAGAAAGCATGGCAGAGCTCGTATACTGCTGAGAACACGTGCCAGCGGGAAGGAGATAATGCTAAATAGCAGAAGGGACAAGGCAGAGCCCTTGTTGTTAGGGGAGAAAGAAGAAGAGATTTCAGCTTTGCGGTGGGCGAGGAAAGCGGTGATTTAAGCATGCACACGGGGTCCGGTATGAAAAGGGAGAGCGTCCGGATTGGCTATGTAGTGCACATTGTCTAATGCTTTTGCAAGGTCGAGCGCCAGGATAGCTCAATAGCGTTTGTGGTGGGAGGGGTGCAGTGCATCCTTGGAGAGCTGGAGCAAGACGTCTTGAGTGGACAACTGAGGACACAGGCCGAGCATGGAGTCATTATACAGATCGTGACTATCCAGATAGGTGTGGAGGTGGCCCAGGAACACGTCTTCGAACAGCTTGATAGGTGGAAGGTGGAAAGATGAGACGGAGGTGCTCGAGGATAATAGAGCCGCAGGGTTTGGGGATGAAAAAGCCATGTGCTGGGTTCCAAGGAGATGTGAGAGTACCAGCCTGCCAATGTGTACTGAGAAGCCCAGAAGCACTCTCCTGCGATGGCATTGCAGCCAACGCAGGAGAGTCCTTTGTGTAGTGCGAGGAGTAGAGGGGCTGAAGGGGCTTCGGCACGGCTGTGCACATTGAAAACAAACAGGCTTGCCTCAATGCGACGGCGGGGAACGATTTCAAGGAGTAGGTGGGCACAGTCCGAAACGTCCAGATAGTGCAGCACGGCAGCAAAGTTACGGTGCACCAGTGTGGAAATATTTGGGTAGGCCTCAGCAGAACGATGACAGGAGGTGTAGTCGCGCAGCTTCACGGGAGCCAGGGATTCCAGGGATGCTAGGACACATGGGAGGGTGTCGGGAGGGATCTTCTGGAAGTGGAGCTGCAGGGTGCTCCGTTTGCCGCGGTACCCCCGACAGTTCCACTGCCGAAGATTAAGTGCCTGGGGTGCCTGGCCATGATGAATGGCGGGGTCACCGGATGGAGCTGAGATTGGCGCCGGAATGGGTGGGATGGGGAGTGAGAGGTGCCCGAGGACGGCCTCAGTCGCGCTTTGGCAGGCCTATAGGGTAGGGACCCTGATGTCGTGGGCAGTAAGGTGGGATTAAATGGCGGCTATGGTTGGTGTCGACACTGGGCCACGCGCTCCGCCGATTCTTTTTGGTTCGTTAGTGTATTGCATAGAAGACGCCGTAAAAGCTGGAGAGCGAGTTTGTATTAACGCTATATAACAAAGTGTAAAAGAATATGAAAAAACATTTGCGACGAGAGGGAGCTCATCGCAATGCCCCGTTGTAAATGTAATTCCTAGTATAACTTTTTCGGCTACCGGAATAGACGTAAAAGTCGAATGCCTTCGGCGTCGCCAATGAAAGGCGCTTTCGCAGGTCTCCTCTCGAATCTCTGATCACTATAGTGGCGCATACCTGCATGGAACTGCGACCTTGAGGCGATGAAACAATGCTTATAATCAGTCATAAATTAATGTTGCAATCGCTTTGGCAATTATTGATTACATCTTATCAGTGCTCAGCCATGCTACGGCAAGCTTACGGGGACTTCCCATATTCACGCAATATTTCGTGACTCTTGCACCAACCTCGGCGACACCGGGTTTACGACAAGGTAATCGCCAATTGTTTCTGGGGCACTTCCGCATGGTATAGATAGGGATTCCAATGTAATAAATTCATGTGCATGAACGGGCCAGTTATGCAGTAAATAGAGGCAAAACCAGAACTTACGCGTTGCATCCGCAGAGAGAAGCAATGGCTTTAATAAACAGCTTCATTAACGGTACTGCATGCTGGCAGCACAAAACAAACATTCCACTTAGTACAGTGCAGGAGCCAGACTGTATACGTCCGCAGGACACTCACGCACACGCAATAATATGGCGACATCATTTATCACTCCGTCGTTTAACAGCGATGCATTCCACGCGCCTCATTCCAGATACCAACACAAGAGAGCGAGCATGAGAAGAAGTTATTTGCCTAGTTGATGTGAGTACGAAGGCATAATAGCTTCGTACTTACATGTGTAGTGTCTTAGGGGCATCATGCCTTCCAGCTCCTGTCGCGTAACGATGTAACCAAAAGCGATTTGCGGTAGAACCTCCTCCTTCGGTAGTCATGCTGGCGTACGCGTTTTCAGCGATGAGCTATTTCCCATTACGATTACGTTCTTGCACCGACGTTTGATTTGTGATGCTGTTGCTCTGCGGGATTTGATTGTACAACGAAATAAGGGAATAAAAGCAGACGTTGGAGGAATCCAACAACGCATCTTGCAACTTGTTAGGCTGATGATGCAATGCGTAGTCGTGTTATCTTGGTGGGACATGGTGTTCTGGTGCCCTGTCCGCGCGAGTTGATTCCCACCCATAGGAGTCCCACTCCAATGGTGGCGGATTGAGTTAGGCTGTCTTCGGGTGAAGCTGCTTTCGCGTGACTCAATATTCAAGGAACGATACACTAAACACTGGAAAGCAAAGTAGTTTGTTCTTGGGTTACATGAACTAGGGCATTAAATACGTAGTTAAATTACAGAAAAGAAAGGAATTTTGCTCTGTTTTTATGCACTTCAGTGAGAGGTCAAGGGTGTTGACCAAACCACACTCTGAGCCAGCTGGTCCTTACGATAAATATTTTCAACTTCTTTGAAACAACAAGAGGAGAATTCATCAACGGCTAGTTTCTTGGACATAAACGGTGTAGCGAATCTAAAAGAATGTGACACTAAGAAAGGCGTACTGGAATGTCTTTTTTGTAGCTCTTACAAAAAAATTCCTCACACGCCTTCCTTGGTGTCACTGTATAAATTATGACATAAATATGAAGGAAATAATACGGTCAAACAATCCAACCCTACGACCTTTAGATAACGTATCTGATACTTTACCAACTGAGCTACAATGACGGTGGCTGCCTCGTCCACTTTATTGGGCATTTCTATACATTTATTCCTGAGAACCTTGGTGCTACACGTAGCCATGGCGGCGAGCGTGTCATAATTACTACACTACAGCTAAAAACTCTATGCCTTCCTTGACGTCGTCATCTGTTCAATTGATTAGGTTGTGTGTATCAAATGCGCTACATCTTGTCGGTGGGTGGAGCGCGCAGCACCCCGTACACATTCCAGACGGAAAGTGCTAGAAGAAGATCAGTTTATTTGTGGTGGCTATCGCTCGTGTAGCCGCCCACCAAATCATGTGACCAAGTAGAATCAGGCGCAACTGAGGGTAAACATAAAGAAACGCCATTTTAAACAGTAAGTAGTTATGTGCACTCACTGATAGGCAATCTACTTTGCAGCAAAAACAAAACGAGCATTTGATCAACTCCCCTCATGACAAGGGTCTCGCTCTGGCGGACTCAGCATCGTTAGGTAACATGCAAGAATCGTCATCGCTACGAGCGACGCTAATAATCCGAGGAACAAATGTACAGAAATATGCACGAGAGTTGACGATGAAGCGACCGTCGTTGTAGCTGGGTTGGTAGGGCATCGGACGCGCCATTCGAAGGCCGTAGGTTCGGGGCCTGCCGAAAACGGATATGTTTTTTTGTCTACTTTAATTCCTTACCGTTTGTGTCATTTGTCAACAAGCAAAGCTAACATATCGGCAGGCTATCTCCGACGCAACATTTTACCGGCACCGCAATCTCCCAAACTATTTATAAGATAGTTATTCAGCCCGAGCTTGAATATGCAGCCTCAGTTTGGGACCCCAGTCAACATAAAATAATAAATTTATTAAAGAAAATTCAGAACAATTCCACACGATTTATTGTAGGTAACTATAACAGGACCTGGTAGATAACTATGGAAGCGCACACACAAAAAACACACGCGAGCACACAAAAAACACGCGAATCAAGTTGTCACCAATCTGGAGGCGACTGTGTACAACGTGACGATACATTCTGAGGCGGTGTTCCCAGATGGAATCTTTTTCG
Organism: Hyalomma asiaticum; assembly: GCA_013339685.2. NCBI lineage: Eukaryota > Metazoa > Arthropoda > Arachnida > Ixodida > Ixodidae > Hyalomma > Hyalomma asiaticum. The sequence goes on from CM023491.1 coordinate 57,698,652, forward strand.
AAACATTCCAGAGTCGAGAAGTGGACAAACTCGCCAAGCTAGCTGCTCGATCCGAGAAGTCCCAGGTGTGCTTTACACTCACGCTGGGTGGAAACCAGTTCCAGCTGCGGGACTCTTCCGAGCACGGACTTGGCGCTCCGGCCAGGCACGTCAAGGATGTCTCGTACTCCGAGGTGCGTGCTACCATTATCACTTATCGATACGAGAAATAGGGGCTAGTTCACTTACGGCGCGTTTTCACTCCGACTGCAACGATGAGGAACCCGCTTTATAGAACGGGACCGCATGACAGCATGACCAAGCAAGCCGCAAACGTGTTGCACTGATTGGCAGTGGCAGTGCTTGAGTAGCGGGAACCCATTGTGCCGAAGAGCTGCAGTGCCCCGCCCCCCCCCCCCTCACAAAAATGCCATATATGGATATATAAGGAATTGGAGATATGTGGCTATATATGGCTCGTGTCAGTATGCGGCCATATGTACCCAAATTATGGCAGAAGGCATATGTAGCGATAATAGACCTGCACGAAGAATGCCATGCATGACTGTGACATGTATTGGGCAAATACGGCCACACATGGACACGTGCCATACATAGCCAGATATGCGTATGCGGCCAGATATGTATATCTGGCTATATGTGGCACGTGTACATATGTGGCCGTATTTGCCTAATACATGTCAGAGTCATTCATGACATTCCTAGTATTGGTATTTTATTTCCACATATGCCGTTATCACGATTTGGAGCAAATACGGCCACATACGGACACTAGCCACATATAGCCAGATATGCCCAATTCCTGATATCGCCATAATGTCGTTTTTTTGGGGCCCTCTCGGTGGTCGCCTAGCACGGGCACGCCATGCGAAAGCTTGACGTGTCACCAATCTCCACCAGTGGAGATTGGTCACACCGTGTTGGCTCCATCTGTTGACATGTGACCATTTGGAGCGCACAGCGTAGCAAGAAGGACGTTCTTTCTTTGTATATGACGCCGTGGTAATCCAGCTGCGGGTGCGGAGATCGAAACCACTACTGCGCGCGAAACCCCTTCTACTCTTTAGAATAGAATGGAATATAATAGAATAGAACAGAGAAGAGTAGAATAGAATAAAACAGAATAAAACCTTATTTTCCTTAGTTTTTACAGGAACGGGAAGGAGAGGCTAAACGCTTTGCAGCCTGACAAGTGCCTCTGCACCTAACTAGAGCTGGCAGACAGGATATTTATAGTAGCAGTGATCGAATATTATATCTGTACATTTTACTCAATAAGACACAACCAAAAATCACGTAATTTACAAAGTAGAACTTAACAGCAAGCATACCATAGGCTTTCACATAATGTGAAAAAGAAAAGCCGACAGTTTTATCACACATCACATATTATCGCACATTGGCCTTCGCATGATTAAATGTCAAGCAGCAGTGTGTCGGGAGCGAGAGAAGTGCGCGCGCAAAAATGTCGCGCACATGCCGCGCTCTTGCCTTTGGCCCAATCGCGGTGGCTTCGGACAACCACCGGGATTGGGTCAAGGGCCTAGAACGGGAACGCCTTTCCCTCCTGCGTTAGGTACAACGGCAAAGCGCCAACTTATAAAAGCTTCACTGTTACACAACCTCGAGAATAACGCGCGTCGCGCAGCTTACGTCAACATGCAGCAGGTATGGTAACAAAGAATGGGCCGCTGGCCAACCAGAAGTTGCCTATAGTGCAGTGCCAAATTTGCATACAGAATTCTGTTTCTGTTAGTGTTTAAAACGTAACAAGTCGTAACGTGTTTCAGCTATTACGACTAACATTCCTTCCCAGATGGAAAGGTATTCATGACGATGTAGCTGTTGACTAGCCAATCAAATGAGTCGTCTTCGTGCCTTTCCTTGCCCATGCAACGTCCTATGGGCGGGGTAGGTTTAAAACACTTCTGGATAAGTCACTTCGATCTGTAGCGACATGTATATTTAATGCGTTGTAGTGAACGATGACCTACTGTATCACACATATTGCTCTAATTATCAGAAGGATTCGCGCTATCGGTTGAATTTCTTTTAAAGACGATAGTCTTTCTCGAGATACTTGAACGCCGAAGTTTCGGTCTGTTTTTCTGTTTGCCTGCTGTCACATGATTCAGCCACCCGGCCAAAGTTTAAGCACTTGCCTAACGCTCAGCCATCTTGAACTCGTAGCTGCGTTCATACTTCTGAACATTGTCGATCAAAAAGCAAATATTACGCATATCTGAGGTGCAACATCAATGAGTAAGTATTAGGGGGTGTGTTGCTTTACTAAAAAATACATAGATACGTAATTATAAATACCCTAGTGTTTCCTAGGCTGCGCTAAAGATGCGACGCTATGCACGAAAAGGCCTCTGCCGACGATTTGGTGCTGCCACCTGGTAGTCGCCCAGGGATTCTGCACAAGCTCATGTTTCCCGACGGCGCTGCCAGATGGCGTCCATATACCACGCAGCGTCGTACGGCCGACAGAAGACTATCGTCTTTCGACGACATTTGCAGCGAAGCACGCAGATACGCGGCCAATTCTTTTACTGAATCGTCTAAAAGATTGAAGTGCCCCTTGTAGAAGACTGCTTAGTCTTGTGAAGGCGCAAGTAAAGAAGGGGGCTATATAATATCCATAATCATTCAGCACGTGGTGCACGTGCCTTCTCTTTTTAAGCGTCGCAGCCCTGCAGAAATCAATGCTATGCGCTCCTTTCCGCGCAGTTTTCAGTGGATATTTCCCGACAAAATGATAACATTTATCAAAACTTTGTAGTGCAAATTGCATGCACATAAAATATAGAGGGAGGCAGACATCAGGGTGTAAGGGACTTTCAGGCAGCGGTTGCGAATGGAGAAGCAGAAGAAAAAAAGAGAGCTATGTCAACAATATAGGTTTTCGAACAAGAGCAAGCAAACAAACACGAAGAGTTTTTTTCACTGCTTTGAGGGAACACATTTGTATTGTCCTTGTGAGAGTTTCGGTGTAACGATGTTGAAATCCTGCTCTAATCGCGTGTTCTCGCAGATATGCAAGCGGCAGTGGAGCGAGGTGAAGTACATCGAGTCGGCCATCGGGTTCTACGCACACAGCGGCAAGACGTGGGTTGGTTACGACACCGAGAAGACTATCGCGGCCAAGGTTGTCCTGATTATTTCCATATTTTCCATCCTGCTGGTTCATAAGTGTTGCGCTGTAAACTCAAGCACTTGCTACAAATTTAGTTTTTCTTTCCTTCTTTCCTTCGTCGAGAGTGCGAGGCAGTCACGTATATTTTGCAATATGTTTGCATCTTGCAAGCGGTGGTGGTTAAGGCACCTGGCTTCGGAACGTAATGGCCCTGGTAGGGACCCTAGAACAAGCAACAAATTTTCTTTTAACAGCGCAAGCTGTTTAAGCTAGCCAAACTTTGTACTGCCACGGAATATGACCTTGATATGACCTTGCCTCCGCCATGCCCAGCTACGTGCCGTCATAGTACCAGCACAACCTAGTACACTTAACATCGCCTTGCAACACCTGTAAAAGCTAACCTAATTACCTTGAGCACCTAGCCGGGCTAATTAAGTGATCACATGACCATCACCGGAGTCTCCTACAAGTGATCACTCGACATGTTCCCCTCAAGATCACATAAAGGAACAACGGAGTGTTACCTGACATGTTCCTGCCAGAATATCACATGATTATCACATGACATTTCCCACCAAATTATCACATGACTACCTAGTGACATGTTCCTGCCAAAAACTATCACATGACTATCATGCGCGGACCTGTTTCAGTAAACTATTGGGCAGCTTCGCTGTGATCTGGCCTTGCGTGTCCTAGCAGTAGCTGCGTACTTTTTCGTTCGTTCTTTCTTCGGTAGAAGATCTAAGGCTTTCATATGGTAAGCGAGGGGAATCCGGTGCCAGCCTAGAAACACGCTCGCTTGCACCTGACAGACAGACAGACAGACAGCAGACAGACAATGAACTTTAATGAATCCTGAGGAGCTACGTTAGGACTCCCGAGCGGGAGGCCTTTGTAACCGCTGGCCGCACCCACGTGCGGCCAGCGGTTACACCTGAACCCCTCTTTTTTATATGGTATGCCTCCAGAAAAAAAAAAGAAAGAGGGTTGATAGTTGCGTTAGTCAACCTTCTATCAGTCTGCATTCAAAAGAGTATCGATTCCCAGACGAACATTACAGATAGTCTTTTTTTGTTTTGTCAGCTTAGAAGGGACGTGGTGTGAAATAAAAATGCGCATGCGCATTATATGACATATATAGTTGACGATGTTGTGAAAAATAAACCAGCTGTAAGTAGCGCCTCTCCTGTGTCCTTCCTCCCTTGTGTGTTCCGTTACGGTTTAATAAAAGTTCCTCTTGGGCCAGTTGGTTCAAATTGGTGCACATGCTTACAGGGCGCTAATTCAACATACGGAAGAGAGGTACTGTGTGTCCCTCTCTTCTGCATGTTGATTTAGCGCCCTAAAAACATGTGCGCCGTTACGTTTTCGCGCTCATAAATATTTGTTAAAAGAAGGTAGACAACGTAGTTGGTGCTACTTTTGACACCATTTGTTGGAAGGAGAGCAAGCGATTTCCAGCTATATTTGCAACCGAATCGGGTGCATGAAGCGCGCTGATATTTGGCTAACGTGTTCGGAGTAGTCTCCCCGACTTACCGGCGCGGTTTTCAGACTAGGTTCGCATAAGAAACGTACGCAGCTTCCGCTAGGCCGCGCAAGGCCATATCACAGCGAAGATGGCCGATAGTTTATTGAAACAGGCCCACACGTGATAGGCACGTGGCATTTTCTTGCGGAGAAATTGTCATGTGATGGTCATGTGATGTTCTGGCGCGAACACGTCATGTGTTATTTTGGTGGGGACACGTCACATGACAGTCGTGTGATATTTTTGGCTCGCACATGTCACGTGAGAGTCGTGCGACATTTTGGCGGGGACATTTCACGTGATCATTTCGCGGGAACACGTGATGGTCACGTGATCACTTAATTAGCTTACTTGGCTTAATTATACGATTAGGTTAATTGGTATGCAAGATGCTGCAATGTGCTGCTATGTTATGCTATTTTGGTTAATTAGTATGTGTAGGCACTGCAAGGGGACGATATGTACTGAGGGCAATGCGGAAATGCTGGTAGACGCGGAGACACATAGCTGGGCATGGCTGTGGCAAGGTCATGTCAAGGTCATATTTCGTGACAGGACAAGTCTTGGCTAACTTAAACAGCTTACGCTACTGAGAGCATTGCAGGGCCCTTTTAACGCCACAGCCAATGCATAGTCATCCTGAATATAATACGCAGTTGCTTGGTGTTCTTGATATGTCGTTGCTCAGAGAGCTGGTCATGGCTGATGCAAGGTCATATCAAGGTCATATTTAGTGACAGGACAAAGTTTGGCTAGCTTAAACAGCTCACGCTGTTGAAAGTGTTGCAGGGCCCTTTTAACACTACGTCCACTGTACAGCCACCTTGAATATAATAGTTGATTGTTGTTCTTTGTTCGCGATATGTCGTTGCTGAGAGACCTGGTCATGGCTGATGCAAGGTCATATCAAGGTCATATTTAGTGACAGGACAAAGTTTGGCTAGCTTAAACAGCTCACGCTGTTGAAAGTGTTGCAGGGCCCTTTTAACACTACGCCCACTGTACAGCCACCTTGAATATAATAGTTGCTTGTTGTTCTTTGTTCGCGATATGTCGTTGCTGAGAGACCCGGTCATGGCTGATGCAAGGTCATATCAAGGTCATATTTAGTGACAGGACAAAGTTTGGCTAGCTTAAACAGCTCACGCTGTTGAAAGTGTTGCAGGGCCCTTTTAACACTACGCCCACTGTACAGCCACCTTGAATATAATAGTTGCTTGTTGTTCTTTGTTCGCGATATGTCGTTGCTGAGAGACCCGGTCATGGCTGATGCAAGGTCATATCAAGGTCATATTTAGTGACAGGACAAAGTTTGGCTAGCTTAAACAGCTCACGCTGTTGAAAGTGTTGCAGGGCCCTTTTAACACTACGTCCCACTGTACAGCCACCTTGAATATAATAGTTGCTTGTTGTTCTTTGTTCGCGATATGTCGTTGCTGAGAGACCCGGTCATGGCTGATGCAAGGTCATATCAAGGTCATATTTAGTGACAGGACAAAGTTTGGCTAGCTTAAACAGCTCACGCTGTTGAAAGTGTTGCAGGGCCCTTTTAACACTACGTCCACTGTACAGCCACCTTGAATATAATAGTTGCTTGTTGTTCTTTGTTCGCGATATGTCGTTGCTGAGAGACCCGGTCATGGCTGATGCAAGGTCATATCAAGGTCATATTTAGTGACAGGACAAAGTTTGGCTAGCTTAAACAGCTCACGCTGTTGAAAGTGTTGCAGGGCCCTTTTAACACTACGTCCACTGTACAGCCACCTTGAATATAATAGTTGCTTGTTGTTCTTTGTTCGCGATATGTCGTTGCTGAGAGACCCGGTCATGGCTGATGCAAGGTCATATCAAGGTCATATTTAGTGACAGGACAAAGTTTGGCTAGCTTAAATAGCTCACGCTGTTGAAAGTGTTGCAGGGCCCTTTTAACACTACGTCCACTGTACAACCACCTTGAATATAATAGTTGCTTGTTGTTCTTTGTTCGCGATATGTCGTTGCTGAGAGACCCGGTCATGGCTGATGCAAGGTCATATCAAGGTCATATTTAGTGACAGGACAAAGTTTGGCTAGCTTAAACAGCTCACGCTGTTGAAAGTGTTGCAGGGCCCTTTTAACACTACGTCCCACTGTACAGCCACCTTGAATATAATAGTTGCTTGTTGTTCTTTGTTCGCGATATGTCGTTGCTGAGAGACCCGGTCATGGCTGATGCAAGGTCATATCAAGGTCATATTTAGTGACAGGACAAAGTTTGGCTAGCTTAAACAGCTCACGCTGTTGAAAGTGTTGCAGGGCCCTTTTAACACTACGCCCACTGTACAGCCACCTTGAATATAATAGTTGCTTGTTGTTCTTTGTTCGCGATATGTCGTTGCTGAGAGACCCGGTCATGGCTGATGCAAGCTCATATCAAGGTCATATTTAGTGACAGGACAAAGTTTGGCTAGCTTAAACAGCTCACGCTGTTGAAAGTGTTGCAGGGCCCTTTTAACACTACGCCCACTGTACAGCCACCTTGAATATAATAGTTGCTTGTTGTTCTTTGTTCGCGATATGTCGTTGCTGAGAGACCCGGTCATGGCTGATGCAAGGTCATATCAAGGTCATATTTAGTGACAGGACAAAGTTTGGCTAGCTTAAACAGCTCACGCTGTTGAAAGTGTTGCAGGGCCCTTTTAACACTACGCCCACTGTACAGCCACCTTGAATATAATAGTTGCTTGTTGTTCTTTGTTCGCGATATGTCGTTGCTGAGAGACCCGGTCATGGCTGATGCAAGGTCATATCAAGGTCATATTTAGTGACAGGACAAAGTTTGGCTAGCTTAAACAGCTCACGCTGTTGAAAGTGTTGCAGGGCCCTTTTAACACTACGCCCACTGTACAGCCACCTTGAATATAATAGTTGCTTGTTGTTCTTTGTTCGCGATATGTCGTTGCTGAGAGACCCGGTCATGGCTGATGCAAGGTCATATCAAGGTCATATTTAGTGACAGGACAAAGTTTGGCTAGCTTAAACAGCTCACGCTGTTGAAAGTGTTGCAGGGCCCTTTTAACACTACGCCCACTGTACAGCCACCTTGAATATAATAGTTGCTTGTTGTTCTTTGTTCGCGATATGTCGTTGCTGAGAGACCCGGTCATGGCTGATGCAAGGTCATATCAAGGTCATATTTAGTGACAGGACAAAGTTTGGCTAGCTTAAACAGCTCACGCTGTTGAAAGTGTTGCAGGGCCCTTTTAACACTACGCCCACTGTACAGCCACCTTGAATATAATAGTTGCTTGTTGTTCTTTGTTCGCGATATGTCGTTGCTGAGAGACCCGGTCATGGCTGATGCAAGGTCATATCAAGGTCATATTTAGTGACAGGACAAAGTTTGGCTAGCTTAAACAGCTCACGCTGTTGAAAGTGTTGCAGGGCCCTTTTAACACTACGCCCACTGTACAGCCACCTTGAATATAATAGTTGCTTGTTGTTCTTTGTTCGCGATATGTCGTTGCTGAGAGACCCGGTCATGGCTGATGCAAGGTCATATCAAGGTCATATTTAGTGACAGGACAAAGTTTGGCTAGCTTAAACAGCTCACGCTGTTGAAAGTGTTGCAGGGCCCTTTTAACACTACGCCCACTGTACAGCCACCTTGAATATAATAGTTGCTTGTTGTTCTTTGTTCGCGATATGTCGTTGCTGAGAGACCCGGTCATGGCTGATGCAAGGTCATATCAAGGTCATATTTAGTGACAGGACAAAGTTTGGCTAGCTTAAACAGCTCACGCTGTTGAAAGTGTTGCAGGGCCCTTTTAACACTACGCCCACTGTACAGCCACCTTGAATATAATAGTTGCTTGTTGTTCTTTGTTCGCGATATGTCGTTGCTGAGAGACCCGGTCATGGCTGATGCAAGGCTCATATCAAGGTCATATTTAGTGACAGGACAAAGTTTGGCTAGCTTAAACAGCTCACGCTGTTGAAAGTGTTGCAGGGCCCTTTTAACACTACGCCCACTGTACAGCCACCTTGAATATAATAGTTGCTTGTTGTTCTTTGTTCGCGATATGTCGTTGCTGAGAGACCCGGTCATGGCTGATGCAAGGTCATATCAAGGTCATATTTAGTGACAGGACAAAGTTTGGCTAGCTTAAACAGCTCACGCTGTTGAAAGTGTTGCAGGGCCCTTTTAACACTACGCCCACTGTACAGCCACCTTGAATATAATAGTTGCTTGTTGTTCTTTGTTCGCGATATGTCGTTGCTGAGAGACCCGGTCATGGCTGATGCAAGGTCATATCAAGGTCATATTTAGTGACAGGACAAAGTTTGGCTAGCTTAAACAGCTCACGCTGTTGAAAGTGTTGCAGGGCCCTTTTAACACTACGCCCACTGTACAGCCACCTTGAATATAATAGTTGCTTGTTGTTCTTTGTTCGCGATATGTCGTTGCTGAGAGACCCGGTCATGGCTGATGCAAGGTCATATCAAGGTCATATTTAGTGACAGGACAAAGTTTGGCTAGCTTAAACAGCTCACGCTGTTGAAAGTGTTGCAGGGCCCTTTTAACACTATGTCCACTGTACAGCCACCTTGAATATAATAGTTGCTTGTTGTTCTTTGTTCGCGATATGTCGTTGCTGAGAGCCCGTCCATGGCTGACGCCGCGCGTCATATCAAGGTCATATTTCGTAGAAGCACTTCGGCTGTGGCAGAGCGTAAGCACGCCAGCGCGTACCACGACGGGCACCCGCGCCCGAATGTAGACCGAAAAGGTTAGGGCTTTTTATTCGCGCTATTCGTTGCTAAGACGAATGGCGAAAAGTCCGTGAAAGGTACTGTTGTAGTGTAAGGAATTAATATTTGTTACTACACACAGCTCCGAGCACTGTGAGGTGGTTACAGAATTGTTACAAAGCAAACACCTGTTAATGCCCCAGCATAATGTTCGACTGGCTATGGCACTCGGCTGCTGATCCGAGGGTCACGGAGGGCCTCCTGCAGCGAATGCATTTAGATGGAGTGTAAAGTGTTGAGGCCCATCTATTGTGGGATGTCAGTGCACGTTAAAGAACCCCAAGTGGTCGAAATTTCCGGAGACCTCCGCTACGACGTATCTCGATCATAATCGGATCGGTGTTTTGGGACGTTAAACGTCAAAAATCAATGAACGTAGTGTTCATTGTATGCGTAGCAGACATACCATCCATTTTATTACATGAAAGCAACGCGCCGTTTTCTTCACAGTTCCACTATAGCTGTATTCACAATGCTTCTTCGGCCTGTGTTCTTCGTTTTTAGTTTATTGCTTTCCAATTGTATTCTTTGTTTTATTTCCCGATTTTGTATGTTCTTATTCGTAGCATTGTTGCAACAACGTTTTTATAGGCTTTATGTGGATATATCTCGTTTGATGCCTCATTATTAAATGCTCCTTCTTATGGCGCCTGTAAGGTACTTTCCTCTTCGCTGTTGAAGTGTGCATTTAACATAGCCACTGTCGCACTGATATAATGTGTGTGTCTTTGTCGCGATATGTCGTTGCTGAGAGACCGGTCATGGCTGATGCAAGCCATATCAAGGTCATATTAGTGACAGGACAAAGTTGGCTAGCTTAAACAGCTCACGCTGTTGAAAGTGTTGCAGGGCCCTTTTAACACTACAGCCATTGTACAGCCACCTTGAATATCATAGTTGCTTATTTGTTCTTTGTTCGCGATATGTCGTTGCTGAGAGAGCCGGTCATGGCTGATGCAAGCTCATATCAAGGTCATATTTAGTGACAGGACAAAGTTTGGCTAGCTTAAACAGCTCACGCTGTTGAAAGTGTTGCAGGGCCCTTTTAACACTACGCCCACTGTATAGCCACCTTGAATATAAGAGTTGCTTATTGTTCTTTGTTCCCGATATGTCGTTGCTGAGAGACTGCGCTCATCGTCCAGGTGCAGCTTGCCCTACGCAAGTACCCGGACTTCTGCGTGATGCTGGTACACGTGGACAAGGACGACGTCCGCGGCACCTGTTCCGAGAAGCACTTCCCGCTCGTGCAGAGCGTCAAGCACGCCATGCGGCGCTACCACCGACGGGCACCGGCTCTCGAATCGTGAACGATACAGGGCGTTAGGGGCCTGTACTATCGCGCTTTCACTTCGGTAATAAACGAAAGAATGCGGCCAAAATTCCGTGAAACTGTACTGTTGTGAAGTGTTAATGAATTAATAATTTACTTACACATACTGCCATCGCTTCCCGAGGCACTGCCGAGGTGGTTACAGAAAATGCTTACAAAGCAAACATAGCATAGTGTTAATTGCCCCCAGCATGGTGTTCTACTGGCTATGGCACTGGGCTGCTGATCCGAGGGTCGCAGGATCGAATACCTCCTGCAGCGACTGCATTTAGATGGAGTGTAAAGTGTTGAGGCCCATCTATTGTGGGATGTAAGGGCATGTTAAAGAAGCCCAAGTGGTCGAAATTTCCGGAGACCTCCGCTACGACGTGTCTCGATCATAATCATATCGCTGTTTTGGGATGTTAAACCCCAGAAATCAATGAACGTAGTGTTCATTGTATGCGTAGCAGACATACCATCCATTTTATTACACGAAAGCAACGCGCCGTTTTCTTCGCAGTTCCACTATAGCTGTATTCACAGTGCTTCTTCGGACTGTGTTCTTTGTTTTCAGTTTATTGCTTTCCAATTGTTTTCTTTGTTTTATTTTCCAATGTCGTATGTTATTATTCGTAGCATTGTTTCAACAACGTCTTTATAGGCTTTATGTGGATATATTTCATCTGAAGCCTCACTATTAAATGCTCCCCATGGGTAAGGTGCCTTCAAATAAACGAATAACACACGACTTCGTGAATGAGCATTGAAGCGTGAAACATCTTACATATACGTGAATTACAACAAAAGAACCTTACATCCAAAACTATGTGTGAGCGGTACAAAGAGCAACAACAAAAAGCGTATAAATATATAAAGAGAATATTTAGGTAAATGACGATGAATTTATTATGCAAAATGCATGCGTGGAAGGTAACTGCAGAAGTGCACGTCAAGACCGCACGAAAGGCCGACGGTTAATGCCTTTACCATTACCAATCATCAGCAGGCAGAACGTCGACGCCGTCTTGATTTTGGGCGCCCAAAACCGGTGATATCTCGTCAAGAACTCCCCCCCCCCCCCCCCGTCAACATCTCGCCAAAGCTCGCACGCCAGCGCCCATGTCTTGCACAAGTCTAGCGGGGTTTAGCCCCAACATATGCACCTAGGGCTTTCACATCAATTGCAATGCAGATATATTGCAGACTTCTAAGCACTCATCCTTGCTTAGCGGCTAAGACGTCAAACTGCGGAGGACTATGGCTACATCTGAATTGTGGACCAAAGAGCCCAGGACGACCTTAAAGGGATACAGAAGTGAAAAACAATTTGCCTCGTATTAGTGGGCTGTATTTTCACAAAAGCAACAACAACAACCTTGCGAGGAGAAGGCCCTCTGTAAGCTAGGAAATGCGCGAAAAGAAAGTACGGGTGGTGACGTCACGTTGAAGTTACGGCACTGATCGCCATGACGTCACATATATCTGACGGCGTGTGTTAAGGCCTGTGTAACCGTATGCCAGTAAGAAAGACCTACACTGCGTTCCAAAGAAGCCAGAGACTTAACACAGTGATTTTCAGAAGATTTCATGGAGTGAAGTTGACGTGAATGCCAAAAAGAAAACGAAATCGACATTCTGACGTCATTAGTTCCCAGAGTCCCAGCGCGAATTTGAAAACTAAGACTTTGACATTGATTATCCTTTTAATACTGAATATGAAATGTCGAAATTAACGACTGTCGAGTTCTCGAAATATAAGTTATTCTAAGCCACTTCACCTGTTCACTTTAGCGCCCTTCCAATGGGGCGAATTTTTGCTTGTTACTTTTATGTTGCAGTAAGTGTAACTGTGCCTCGTGATCACGGCATGAAACCGTAAGAGCTCCAACGTGATGTCTGATTAATCCGAGTGTCGTTAACGCTATTAAATTTTAGTGCATATTCGAAACGCGCTCCAGAATATTCTAAGAAACTAGTGCCGTCACGCGGCTGTCGTAACAGAGCACAGACATGATCATGTGAGCACAAGATTCTGTGACGTTGCGGAGTGCTGGCTTATTGGGGATCCGCGGCCGTGCCAGTAGCTAAATTCGCCTTCCCGTCGCTTACCTTACGCACCACGTCGTGGCCGTCATAAGCGGAGTACAGGTCGTCCAACCAGTCATTCTTCTGTAGTCAGATCGAACCGCGATGTCGACACAGCAGACGGCAGCGCTGGAGACGCGCGAAGTGTGGCATGACGCCTCTGGGCGACAGTCGGGTCGCAGCCTCTATAGCCGTGACCAAAGCTACCGATCCATTTGCCGGCATCACCCCTCACTACAGCACGGTATACGTGTTGACTATGGTTTGTTTCTGATAAGAAACAAATCATACTGGGCAAAGCTGCGTTCAAGATGAGCCACTGCTGCAAAGCAGCGCCTGCTTCCAAACCACGCGGGCCACCTGTAGCCGCGATTCGAGGGCATTTCACAGATGAGCAGCGGTACCGGCAGTTTCACCGAACCAACTCGATTCGTTATCAGCGTTACTGTGAACGTCGATGCGTACGAGATGGCTTATCACGCGTGTTAACGCATGACGTATGGGCACACGCGACCAACGCTGAACGAGTAAACGGAAAAAGCGGCCTCTTACTATATTCCACCCTGCTCTGCGCTCATTATTGCCTCCGGCGTCGACGATACTTGCTTAAAGGGCAATTCCGGCGATTTTTCAGGGTCCGCGGATCGCAATGAAATTTTCAATATATGTTCTCCTCGGTATTGTAATAATTGTAGCAGGGCATATGGGCACCAGCTGCGAGTCAGTGTGAAAGAAGACGTTGAGGTTTGTGTGGTGCGCGCTAAGCAAACCGTTCCTGCTGAGTAGGCTTATTCAGTCGCGGCGTCTTCAAGTGTCGCTAGAACACGCCTTGTTTCATAATATATGCCAAGTCAGGCACTTGGAAGTCATTTAGTTTCCCTGATAATAAATTTTAAAAATTTCCAGCGGATTCCAATAAGGCCCACCCTGCCTTTTTGACGTCATTACCTTCTACGCGGCCTACCCGAGGAGGCGATCGGTCAAGAGCAAAACGGTCTTACTTCAGCCCACAAACCTTCGCTGTGACGTTCAGAAAAGATTTATTCGTGGGGTTTAACGTCCCAAAACCAGTTCTGATTATGAGAGACGCCGTAGTGGACGTCTCCGGAGATTTCGACCACCCGGGGTTCTTTAACGTGCACTGACATCGCACAGCACACGGGACTCAACATTTTGCCTCCATCGAAATGCAGCCGCCGCGGCCGGGATTAAAAGAAAGATGCCATCAGCACTCGGTGTTCCCAGGTGGTCTCCCTCCCAAGTACTGACCGAGCCCAATGCTGCTTAGCTTCGGTGATCGGACGAGAACCGGCGTATTCAGCATGGTATGGCCGATGGCCGTTCAGAGAAGCTGTCATAAAACAGTACATCGTCGAATAACATCGCCCGCTTTCATTTTTAGATGCGAAGCAGCTCTTTGACTAGCCTGTGTAACGCTCTCCCTCCGTGCGTCCGTACGAACGCGCCGCAACGCGCTCCCCTCGCCGAAGGTGTTGGAGCGGTGCCAAGTAGGTCACGCCGCAGCTGCGCGTTGACCTCACGCTCCCCTCGCAGTGCGCGCTGACGTCACTCTCTCCCTCGCCTGCCGCGCGCTCGCCGCAGCGCCCGCAGCTGCCGGCTCGTCCGTTCGCCCGCAACACCTGCCGCTACCGCCGCTCGCTACAACGCTGACTCGTCGGTTCGTGCGCAAAATTAACACCATCTTCTCAAGGGGAACCCTGATGGGATGCGAAGCACCCGCGTTAGCGCCGTTCAACCCGTGACGCCACCCGTGCGCAACGCTACTGCTTCGCATCCCATCAGGGTTCCCTTTGGGAAGATGGTGTTAATTTTTCTTGCACCAGCTCTACACTTCTGGTGGCGGGGAGGCTGTGACGTCATCGCATAATCTGCACGAAGTATCTACCCGTTTCGGTTTCGGTTTGATCGCTCATTCGGTTATAGAAAATTATCGGTGAGTTTGTGAGTAAATTTTTGGTAGTCCTGCAACAGGACCATTAGTGCCTTGGGAAACCGCGATAATGATTACAAAACCACAGGGGTTCCCCTACTAGAGAAGCGTCGGATCGGGAGAGAGCTGGCGCAGCAATTAACAGTGTCATAACAGTGGCAGCGTCACGAGGGGCTGCCAACTGAGATAAGCATTTTCACTTGCCTGAAATACATATTAAAATATCTTAAAAACAATTATAAAGAAATGTAGCGCACGTGGAAGTCAGATATCCGTTGTATTGCGCAATAATCTCCATGATTAGTGATATGGGCTGCTGTGACCTTGATAAGCAGTGAGCTTGCGCACTCCTGCTGCGCTGTGCATATCAGGAGAGATGACTGACAATGAAGTTTAGTAGAGAGTGGCACTCGTCTTGTCTTTGGAGTGTTTTATGCTGTGTTTGTACATATTCCCATCACTGAATAGTTTCCCGCGAAAAAAAAAAACAACCTTATAATGTTCCCGCGCTGGCTCACTTTCCGCACGACGCGCGGTGACTGGAGGCTGGAGGGGCGCTGGCGGGCGGCTCACTCGAAAGCATGGTTGGGTGGTAGCACCCTCAATGGGAAGGCGCGGTGTCGGAACAGATCTTAGCGAATTTCCTGTTAGTTATTGTTTGATGCCTTGTTATTCCATGCGTTTTATGAATCATGTTATTTCATCTTGGACTAATTTTAAGCAGTGTTAAGCATGTTTCGGGCCTGCTTTTGCAAGTTGTATTGGAGCGTGATCAAGCGACATGGGACGCCTGACAGCCGGGGCGTCCTAAAGTGCTACGCACTTGAAACCTGTATACTGCTGCCTACTCAACAGGAACCGATGGGTCCGTCAGGTGGCACTTCCTTGTTTTACCACTTTCTTCCTGCAATCACATTCATAATAAAAAAGTTTGAACTTATAAGGCTACTGCAATAGAAAGCGACCAAAAGGAGGCAAGCCCCGCTACGGTGGTCTAGGCACTATGGTACAGGGCTGCTGATCCGAAGGTCGCGGGATCGAATCCCGACCGTGGCGGCTGCACTTCGATGGAGGCGGAATGTTGAGGCCCGTGTATTGAGCGATGTCAGTGCACGTTAAAGAACCCCGGGTGGCCGATATTCCCACAGCCCTCCACTACGGCAGTCTCTCATAATCATATCGTGGTTTGGGGACGTAAGATACCAGAAATCAATAAGTAGGCAAAGAAATAAATAAACATAGCCGGTACATATCAGTAGTAGCATTCATGTACATATTGTTTTATTGGTGCACTATACCACTTCGCACAGTCATCTCTCAGTGCCTAATGAAGCCTCCAGCAAATGCGTTCTGGTCAATGAAAGCATCCTGAAACTTGCAGTGTGGATGGTAGAGCGTAACACTGGGACCAGGGCAGTAGTAGTGGTAGAGATGGACGCATGTAGGTGGAGGAGGGTAATTCAGTGCACTCGCTGTCATCAGCAGCTGGCAACCTGTAAAAGGGTGCAATAACTTATATCCATATAGCTTCCTACAAAAAAAATACTAGAGGAGAACTCTGGCCCCGCGATCGCCCAGCTGCCATGGGAATAATGGGTAGTGCATGGATTTCTCTATTCTCGATGCTTGCAGCTTCATACGTCTAATGAATTTATTGTTGTATTGACCCTTCAAACGTGCGAGTTTAATTACTGCACTTTTTCGTTACGGGAAAAAGGCAGTGGCTCTAATGAGAGCATCAGACTGTCACTTCTCATTTGCAATTATGAGGTGCTGGGCCGTCTGTCTCGATCTTGTGTTTGCTTTCGGCCACACAAACGATTTGCGGTGCTGTTTGGCCTAGCTTTAGAAATATTTTAACCGCGTTTTTGGGGCAGAGCACCTTAGCGTCTCGGGCTCTCGTCATCTCTTGTCGTGCACGTTCTCTTTTAAAATGATCAGTAAACGTTCTACTCTCTCTCTCTCTCTCGTCACAGTAAATCAAGTTGTCAAACGATGGTAAAAAACAAGTGTAAAATGGATAAAACCGGTTCACAATAAACTAAAATGCCTTCAACTAATTTAGAATAAAGAATTAGTGAGGAGTTAATTGCATTAATAACAGGAATTTGTCAAATTCGGTTGCAAAAATTGTTTGGGCCTATCATGGAGACAGTGCACCCAGGCAGTGTATGTGCAGGGTTGTCATGTCAGAAGCGATTCTAACGAGTTTGTGCTAATGAGCACGGGCTGTTGGCATCAAGCGTCGTCGTTGTGGCCACGGTAAAACATGCCCATTAGCAGTGACTGACGTTTCCTGCGGGCAACACCGGCGCACATCACCGCATGATTCCCACCTTCCCAGCTATCGCGTTAGTAGAGCTTACATGATGTTTTTTTTTTGCACATTACCAATGCAGGTTAGTGGCTCTTTGCTTTCTTTTGTATCAAACGCGACAAAAACTAAATGTGGGGCCGTTTTCATGGCTTGCGTTCCTTGTGGCATGGCTGTTCTTACAACATGCACTGCAGGATTCCTCTTGTGCTATCTGGTGAATTCATCGCCGGCCAAACGAGCCTAGCAGACGCCGACTGAACGACAAGCAACTGCCCATCCGTAGATGATGCTAAAAAATATGAGCTCAGACGCTGCTTCCGTATTCATCCGTATTCTCTTAGAGAATCCGCATTCCCTCACACCAGAGTTTTGTAGAGTCACATGAGCCCGTTTCCCAAAGAGTTAGCTGCCAAGCTCACTTCGTACTATATCATGCATTGCTATCGCATTCATTGCTTCGCTATTCTGGCGAAACTGTGACTTTTTTCTTCCCTGACACCAGGCCTGAATTAAATCCTCGCCAGCATACGGCCATCATATCGATGATGACAACGCGAAGAACATGCGGCAGACGAAAAAAAAACTTGTGGGACCCTCAAGCTTTGCCTTAAGAGTTGAACGCGATAGCGATGCCTAGCCCCATTCTCATTGTGCTCTTTGTCTTGCCGTGCTCTTGAGTCGCCTAGCCACGCAATTCTCATGACACCGCACTTGTTATTATATGTCTTTACTCGTGGAGTTGAGGTTGTGAATTGTTGCAATGTAATGGGCAAAGTACGAAGTGGCGGTGCGCCATCAAAACTCGCCGATGAAGAAGGCACCACAGTTCGCCTGGCGGTTGTGCACACCGCAGAATCCATCACAAACATGTCAACATGGCGTATTTGTGGATATGCAAATATGTATATTGTGGGAGAGATGGGCCGCGTCCCGGGCCGCAGTCAGTAAAGTCCAGCCAGCGCAAGCGCCCCGCGCCCAGCAGCGCTGGTCCACTCTCTGCATGGGCTAACCGCCGCGCACCACGCAGAACATGGTCACATCGTCGCTTCTTTGTTTCAGTGTCCTTCTGGCTGCGACTCCCACAATATAAATGGCTTGGCGTAAGCGGTCACAACAATGCCAGCACGTAGCGCATCGCGCTCCGGAGCTAGGGGTCCCACGTTCAACGCCCACTCTCTCCGAGGAATTTTTTTTCTTTATTTGCATCCACCTCGAATTTTCGCTCACAGACCATGCTGATTTTCCGCTCACAACCAACGACGCCGACGTCGACACCGGAATTTCTGCGAAACGGGCTCTCTAACGCTGTCGCGTTAAAAATGCGAGCAGGTGTTGCAGGCTGTGCGGAAGCCAATCAAAGTTCTCTGCGCCCATGTGGTGGAATTTGCTTACGCCGTTACAAACGCGAGATAGCGCTAGTTGCGTCCTGCGCCTTGTCATTTTCGGAGCGCTCGCAAAGCACAGCCGGAACTTGTCGGTAATAAAGAGACTGTAAATAAATATCTGTTGCGCGCTGCAGCAATTGGTGGGAAGTGTTATGACTCTCAGGCAACCAGCTACATATTGCAGCCAGAAGAACACCAAACGACAATTTCTGCGGCTGTACCCATGTAACGAAAATAACAAATAGCTCGCTAATTACCTTTTGTTAATCCCTACACGACTAATCACCACTGGACAAGGCGCTCTGAGAGAGAGAGAGCTAATATCCCATTATTGAAATGCATGGAGGATACTTACCCCTTCCACTATATCCTACTCTTTCAACCAGGATCAGACACCTTCTGTGCTCATCAATGTACATCAGCTTTCGTTGGACAGGATGGTGACCTAGCACATCCAGAAATTGGGAAGTGATTTACACTATTCTTGTTTCCCGAAGGAAAAGGAAGAGGGATAGCATGTTACAGGAAGGGTGGAAAGTAAACAGACAGGGTTCAACATGCAATAGTTATAAACCAACATTGTAAAATAAAAGAAAATATGAATTCAAGTGCGCATGTGCGAACATTAAGCGCCTGTTATTATTTTTGCAGGGGTTTGAGGTTAACATAGCGACGTATATATTAGCCGCGTAATGGAGTGCAGAGGAAACTCCCCATTATGCGACGTCAGTGCACCATAAAGAAGCCCACGTGGTCGCAATATCAGGAGCACTCCACTACGGCGTCTCTCATAACCATAGCGTGGTTTTGCGACGGAAAACCCACAAAATAAAATATAAAAAAAATTTACACCATCTCCCGCTAAAGGGGACTATGAGGCGATGCGAAGCAGCACGGGGGGTGCACACCGCGTTTGCATCGGTTTGACTAGGGGTCGCGTTTGCATCGGTTTGACGCTAGCAGACGCTGCCTGCGTCAGCGTTGTCTCTTACGGGCGAGGGCGCGTTCTTGTTTCTTGCGAGCTGGTGAAGCGTTCATCGAAGAAAAAGGGTTTCCATAGTCAACCAACACCACCTAGAGGAAATTGTTGAGTCAACGCGCGCTGTTCGGATGGGAGAGGAGAGGAGGGGAGAAGGATGCGCATGCGCAGTGTGGGTGTGGACGCCACACGGCGGATGGATGGATGGAGGGAGGGAGTGACACAGCCTCCCCCCCCCCTCCCCCCCCCCCGACCATAAGCTGCTTCGCATCTAAAAAATTGGGGGACCCTTAAGCTTCGACTTTAAGAGTTGAACGCGATAGCAAAATCCAGCCCCTAGTATGCACTTCAACCACTCAGTGCATACTTATTAATGTGTGTTGTTACACACACACACACACGCACAGACACAGACACACACGCGCGCGCGCGCGACATATCTATAGTAATGGTAGAGGTTTTCGATCTATTCAATAGCACTTCTATATCAATTTAATGAAAATATTGTACAGTGATGTAGTCACATGGTCCTGTCTTATGAACTGCGCGTAGGTGTGACACTTTCATTCGTAAATGGTCACATTCTGTCGTCCTTCTTGCGTTTATCTGGCAGCTGTTTGATTTGTTCTTCTGGAGACCTCTTCCGGCCAACCGCAACAAACATCGCCCTATGGTCGGTGAAATGGCAAACAGCACATTATCCAATGTTTGCTGTTTGCTTGATATGATATGTTCCCTGTCCTAGAACGGCGGAACCATATAGGCTCTGCTGTAGTCGCATGGCCTCCGAGATGGCGGGCGCGCCCGCCGTCTCGGAGGCCATGATAGTCGAGACATGTTTTAGGGGCGAAGCTCCTCTTAGTCTAACCTTGTCACGCGTCGGGCGTCAGTCGTCAGGCGTCAGGCGTAACCCGCGTGCCGCCCGGCACGCGCTCGCCCTCGGCGTTCGCCTCGGCGCGTGCCTCCCGGTGCGTGCCTCTCTCTCTCTCTCCCGTCGCGTGCCTCTGCTGTCTTGTGTGAGAGAGAGAGAGAGACAGAGAGAGAGCGAAAGGCGCGCGTTGGCTAGGGAAACGCTCTTTCTTATTTCACAATGTCTCACAGATGGCAGCGCATTATCTAATGTTTGCTGTTGGCTTGATATGCTCAATAAAGTTTATTCCTCCTACAAATCGCCGAATGAGCCTACATATCGCCGAATGGGCTCAATTTCGTCGTGACACCTGCCGAACAAAATGCGTTGAGACTCCTTCCACTACTTGAAATTTATGTGGTGTTTTTTTTTCCGAGGCAGTTCCAAGTAGCATCGTGGCTTTGTGGTAGGACACCTGCTACCCACGCAAACGGCCCGGGTTCGATCGTCAGTGGGACCGAAGATTTGTATTGTTTATTTTATTTGCATCTTTCTCGATTTTTCGGTCACGGACGATTTTTCGCTCACGGAGAGACGCCGACACCGACGGCAGTATTTCTGCGAAACGAGCTCTCTAACGCTATCGCGTTAAAGAGATGTAGCTCGAAGCTACCGGATTGATCCCCTAAGCCGCGACTGCAGTTCCACAGTCGAAAGGCAAAAGAAAGAAAGGACAGGTTCGATCCCGGCCGCGGCGGCGGCATTTTCGATGGAGGCGAAAATGCCAGAGGCCCGTGTACTGTGCGTTGTCAGTGCACGTTAAAGAACCCCAGGTGGTCTAAATTTCCGGAGCCCTCCACTACGGCCTTTCTCTCCTGTCTATCTCTTTCACTCCCTTTCCCCCACCCCCACGAACGCTTAGCCGTGCTCCCTACATGGGCTGCAGAAATTAGCGTCCTTTCCTAACTGAAACACAATCAATCAATCAACGAATCAATCAATCAATCAATCAATCAATCAATCAATCAATCAATCAATCAATCAATCAATCAACAGTAAAGGTGAGCAAAAGACGACACGGCCTAAAGTCTGTCCTTGATACCGCTCGTCGGTGAAAAAGCGCTCCAGTGACAAACACGCAACACAGGCGCTCACTCGCAACTCAGCCCTACGTTGTTTTCATGCTCTATCTTTATTTGAGTATGTCTTGCATCATGTTTCACTGTAATTTGTTTCTTACTGTGAAACGTTGGCTAAGCGATATTCGACCTTCAATGACTTCTGATCTGATCGCCAATGCTCCTGATTCTCGTGCCTGATATGCCGTGACCGACAGCTTCCTTCGGCTCTTTGGCCGCTTTCTGTGGTTAGCGGTCGGGATTTCGCAAATTTTCACCGCTGTTACAAAAGTTGCGGGATACGGGTAGAATTTTTGGCCTTGTCGGTACGACATATTTTCAGCGTTAAGCGAGGAAGCTTTTTAAGACGGAGACGACACAGGAGGACACAGAGAAAAGCACTACCTTTTCGCAACGCTTTATTTGGAGCCGCGTCACGAATGTACGGACAATAGTCGGCGCTGTTCAGACATATGCGTGCATAGAGGCATCGAGGAGTGACAGTTGACTTCTACGTAACGATGACGCAGGCGTGCTCAGACAATCTTGGCGTAACTTAAGAAGAGCGGTTGATCCAGCAGACACCCCCGCGATCATGTCACGACACTTGTGTACAACGGAACACTCGTAAAAGAGAGCCGAGCACACGTACTGCATATGTTGTAATTGGGCTTCGAATAAAACGTTGCTCAATGTTAACACTTGTGACATGTCCGTTTTGGATTCCGCCTCCGTCTTTTTAAAATGCTTTCCCGCCGAACAACGAGCATTCGTGAAAGACGTACGTATGTTGGCAAACGTAGTTGCCCTGATACAAGGGGTGTTGCCAAACAGGCTTTACCACTGCAGTTGTTCTATAGTGTACGGTGCTCTTTACTACGCGATTGCGTAATAAAACATAAAGTATTATTAAACTCTCGACAGAGAAATATATGCCGCAAAGGAGGTCACACTGCTTTGTTTAAGATGAGCTAACAGCGTTGGCCGCTACGCAGCTGTCGTCAATGGTCAAAGACATATTGTTACGAGAAATGTAGGCGCTGGAGGACCATACTCCATCTCACAAGCTATCTACTGCAGGGAAGAACCTACGAAGCGCGCTGTTGCGACATGACGGCGCGGTGACAGATAGTGCGCTCTAGGCATATTATATTCTTTCCTCTACAACCACTACAATAGGTATTGTTAGCGCACGCGCTTGTGTCAAGGCGTCTTAGCAAACGGTGATCTTGATTATTTGGAGCTGCTCCTTGGCTTTGCAATTATAATTTGTGTGCTTTTTTCACATTGCGCGAGACACTGAAACACCGGGAAGCTCGCGATCTCCTAGTGAGCAAATTCAACCAATTAGGCACAAGGCTAAAATGGAGCGCACATTAACACAGCGTGGAGGAACCCGTGTTCCGGATTCGTTGAACTTCTCCCGGCCTTCGTAGTGGAACAGGCATCTTTTGAGATGTAGTATATGTACGGATTTATTTACAACTACGTATGCGCGCGACGCACTGCCCACGGCCAACAGGTCGCGCCAGTCTACTGCGTCGTTCTCGAAGTCCTTTTTAATAAAAAACGAAGCACCTTCTGTTCGGTGCTTTAAGTTCTGCCGTTGCGTTTCGCTTTCATTTTATTTCCTATTTGCATTATTCCTACGTTTAAATCAGCGTGTCAGAGAGGACGAGAACTTACTTGGATGAAGCCTGTAGGTCACTGCATTATCTCTCTTGTGCGCTCCAGTTCTCGAAGTAAAGAACGGGCTGTTGAATTCTACCCTGTTGGCGAATGACATGTTAGAGAGAAAGGAAGACCCAAGGAAAAAAGTATCAAGGCTTGAATCAGGATAACGGACTATAAGTCCTTCTAGAACTTCTGACGGCGCCAGCGCAGAGAACACGCAGGAATTCTTCCCCAGCTAACCGGCTTATGAAACCCAAATAAATATAAAGAGGAATGGGGCTGATCACTCTGTCATAGGAGTCGTCATAAAACGAAGGTGTAATGTGTCCTCACAGAAGTAGGTGGGCGTTTCTTGCACTTCGAGATGCCATGCGACAGCGGTATCAATGCTTGTCCACTCTTGCGACAACTGACCCGTCGACGTCGTTGCCTGTCTGCGACGCCTAATACAGTAGTTTTGTTAGTCAGTGCCTCCCCAAGCGAAGCAGTAGCCGGCGTGGAAACACCGCTTGGCTGGCTACTGCTACATTGTACTGGCAATGAGGCGTCATACGGTATTACGAGGCAAAAGAGTAAGTAGCTGCGTTGTCACCGAACACAATCGCTGCGAACACCGCGTTGCAGTGACAGCGGCACAGCAGCGGAAGCCTCCACTGCGTTGAGATTACCGATGCGATTACTAGGTGCTTGTGAGGGCCACGCTTCAGCATTCGCGTAATCTCTCCTACATGGCGGCACCACCCTAGATACGCCCAGCCACGGTGGTCTAGTAGCTACGGTACTCAGCTGCTGACCCGAGGGTGACGAGATGGAATCCCGGCAGCGGCGGTCGCATTTTCGATGGAGGCGAAAGTGCCAGAGGCCCGTGTACTGTGCGTTGTCAGTGCACGTTAAAGAACCCCAGGTGGTCGCAAATTTCCGGAGCCCTCCGCTACGGCGTCTCTCATAATCAAATCGTGGTTTTGGGACGGAAAAAGCCCCAGATATCATCATCACCCTAGATAAGTGCGCGCGGAAGCGAATGGACACATTGAGGGAGAAGGGGCAGGATAAGGAAGGATATGAGGCGCGTTTGTATGCCTTTCAGAATGTGAATGGATAGCGCAGTCGGTAGTGCGCTCGGCACCTTTCCTCGTAGAAAGGGCGGTTGTGTGTCCAATTCCCAGCGCGACAGAGTCAGCCGAACTTTTTCTGCTGGTCTCTCTTCCTCATTTATACCTGTATACTTTAAGGCGTGACATCCGTGACGGAAATGACGTAGGAGGTCTTGGTGGACCACTGCTCAAAACACTTTAGTGTTAAAATCGCGTTTCATTCACTTGGTTTATGCCAAGGAGGTTTGGTTCTTGCCATAACTGGCATAGAACGATATGACTGTGCTGTACTAACATAAGCAGTAACCGTGATATTGAAAACACATGCTCGTCAGCTGCGTCATGTTAACGATAATAAAATCATGGGTGGCTCGTAGCTGCTTTGGATACAAGGTTACGAACCCTATGCTAGAATTTAATGTCTACTTAAGTCATTGATAATTTCACCAAGCACTAAAGGCTAGCATATTAAACACACTCAAACGGAACATTAGAGCCGCCTAAAGGGCTTTTCTGGCTCTCTTAAGACCATTTGTTGTAGTTTACCGTATACCCTACACTTAACGAGGCATGTCCGAGCTCGGAATTTTCCTCACTTTTTTACCCTCCTTCTACAGAAATTGTTCTAAATGGCATTTTGCTGAGAAAGCAGATGCGAGGCAAAATAATGCGACACTCGTATGCAAGGGGGACGTGTCACTACTTGCAGGGAGCCGGGCGCTTGAGATAATTTTCAATTGTACTACCTTCAACAAGAAAACCTAATACACTGAACTGATACATCATTTGCTTGATTTCTTTGACTCCTCCCATTGGTATGTACCGATGTTTGAGGGATGTGCTCTAAGCGTTTAAGCGCCTACATGTTCACAAGAAGGCGATTTATAGTGACCGAGAACGCCTCAGCAATTTTGGGTTTGCACACGACATCGTGCTCTTCAGCAATAATGGCGACAAAATACAAAATAGTGCTACAGTATCAGACGGGCAGCCAAGGTATGAGCCAGGCAAGGGTGGAAGACGACGAGGACGATATCTTGTCTAGCGGTTGGACGCCATCTTGC
Source organism: Hyalomma asiaticum (assembly GCA_013339685.2). Taxonomy (NCBI): domain Eukaryota; kingdom Metazoa; phylum Arthropoda; class Arachnida; order Ixodida; family Ixodidae; genus Hyalomma; species Hyalomma asiaticum. Next base: position 57,723,951 of record CM023491.1, read on the forward strand.
CTCGGCTGTACCAGCTACCTAGCGCTCCGCGCTCTCCTGTAAATAAACCTTCGCTCGACCTTTCAACCGTAACAGTTTTGTGGTGGAAGTGCTTTCAACCGTAACAATATGTTTGAGGGCATAAACTGAGAAAGTGCTAATAATAATAATAATAATAATAATAATAATAATAATAATAATAATAATAATAATAATAATAATAATAATAATAGTTTTACCACCTGGGATATTCCTTAACGTGGCCGAAAAACAGTACACAGGCCTCTTATCGCTTCACATCCATTGAAATGCGAGCGCCGGGGCCGATGTCAAGCGTAAGTCTTTTGGTTGAGCGGCCGAGCTCAAGGCAATAAAGTAGGACAACAAATCCATAAGCTGAAAGGCAAAAACAATGCCGAGCATCCTGGCTAAGGAGCATGAGTTAACCACTACAGCAACCATCCTTCACAATGTAATAAGGGAGTGTGTACACCAAGGACAATAATTTAATGACGAAGCATAATCACGAGAAAGGAAAACCACGAAGAATAAAGGTAGGCTGGAGCGCATAAGGCACACATGCGGACGTCATCACTATCCTTAAAGAGGCCCCACAACAATTTTTGAAGAAAGTTACAAAACGAAGCCGATCACTCGTGGAATCTCCGCGAACACACAAGCTGCACGCACCAGGGAATCCGCAATTTGGTTTGCAACAATGCCGGAAAGCGCGCGCCTTTTTTCAACTAATGTCGGCGGAACGGTCTCTATCGCTTTAGAAATCGAGGATTGCCAAAAGTAGCTGTACTCACGGGGGACCGTAGAGGCCGCCGGAATGTGTTCGTAAAGCGACGATGACTACGTCATGTCGAGGAGCTGCCGTCTTTATCGCCGAATGGCAGCGGTTCGGAGTGGTAATGTTGTAGTTCCGAGACACGACATACAGCCTCTCCCTGATGCTGGTCATCTGAAAGGTGGCGGCAATCAACGATAACATGTTTAATCCGTAATAACACTCTACACCGATTATCTTGAGGTGTGTCAGAATAACTCCTTCTCATCAATGTGCAGCGTCTACAAAATCAAACGCTACACTTCAAGGTTAAGGGACCTACGCTTAATGTGGCTCTAACCGTCTTCACTTCGTGCTTTGATTGTGGTTTGGTTAAGGAAAGGACGCTAATTTGTGCAGCCCGTGACGGGTGGACGGCTAAGCGTACGTGGGGGGGTGGGAGAAAGGGAGTGAAAGAGATGGAAAGGAGAGAAAAGCCGTCGTGGAGGGATCCGCTAATGATGAGTACCTGGGGTTCCTTAACGTGCACTGACAACAAACAGTACACGGGTGCCTCGAATTTTCTGCTCCATCGAAAATGCGGCCGCCGTGGCCGGGATGGAACCCACGTTTTTTTGGTGGCAGCCGAGCACCGTAGCCACTACACCACCGCAGCGGTTGCGCCTTGCCTCCTTGAGTAGACGCCCGAAGGAGGCAAGGCACAACAGCTGAGGCCGGAAGTGGCGCCGTGTTTGTCCCACGACTGCAACGTTGATTATTACCGCTGGGATTACACTAACGTCTGTAGCGGTCTCGGAGGCGAAAGGCACGACACGCGCGCAACTGCTGTAGATCAGACGAAAGACTATGCTTTAAATCGTGTGCGACTGTCCTCAGTGCGAGGCTACTGTGACAAAACGACAAAAGCTGTGCGTTTGCGGCAGCTGGTTTTGTCAGGACAAATTGTTTTACACCACTGACACCACGATCTACCATAGCAGAAAGCTATAAATGCTCTATTCAAGGTGCTGGGGATCCAAGAAATCCTACGCGAAAAGGGGCAACGAGCTACCAGCAAGGCCCTTCGAACTGCCATTTGTGGTCACTTTGACCCTAGCTGTTTCACAGGTAATGGCGGCAAAGGCTGTCGTGATTTAGCTGCAGTGTTTAGCTGATAATGCAAGAAGTCGAGGAAACTAATAAAGCTATTGTTCGAGGACAGCTGCTTTTTTTCCCTGCTTCAGCAGAGTTGAACAATTTACGTTTCAATGTACCGGTTCTTAAATGCTTATGTGACCAGCTTTGGCGAGTATGAACATATAGAACGTCATACAGGCACCAAACCATCCCGGATACTTTGGAATGGATTCTAATTGTATTTAATATACCTACTATTGCATATATTCACAGATGTTAAGCTTTGGTGCCGCTGTTGGGCATGCTGATATCACGTTGCACGTCCCTCTTGATTTGTGTCTGTAAGCATCTTAAATATTTTTATTAGAGTGTCATTTAGTTCGTGAATATCTCTGTATTCCATGTGCGCACTCGAGGAAGCTATGCTTGATGATGCATCTATCAAGCTATGCTTGATAGATGACCTTTAGGTACTTCTCTATGCTAGCTGCGACGTGAAGAAGGGAGCCGACAAGTGTAACGCATTGTGGAATAAGTAGCGATGCACCACAGAGAGCCAGCATGTCTAAGGTGGCTTTATCGCTTCTAGTGGACGGAGCTCTTCCTGTGCCGTGCATCGGATGTCGTAGTGTGCGTACCGAAGGAGGGAAGAGTGGACCCTCTCTTGCCTTCGACACACTGCAGCGCTCGGACTACTTTTGCCCTCAGACCGCTACTACATTATAGTCATTATGCGAACGCCAGTGTGCCATAATGTGAAGAAGCAATTTTTCCCGAGGTTGCGGTTTCGATACCCGTAGCCGAGGCTGCATTTCGATATGCGAAATAAAGAAAGAGAAAAACAAACAAAGAAAGAAAGAACGAGGGAAGGAAAGAGCCCGCTTTTGCCCTCGATCCGCCACCCACTGCGGACCGAGCGACTGGCTAACCGGCAGATAAAACTTTGGCACCTTCCAGGCTGCAGTAGAGCCCGGGATGCTCCGTCACTTAATGTGTACAGGTCACACTTCATGGCCTGTGGCTAATAAACGAAACGAAGAAGAATGTGTCACTATGCCATGTCGCAATCCTGAAAACGCGATGTCGCAATCGAAGCGCAAGAGCCTAGGTGCTAACGAGTCAATAGAAAAGCAGCAGCCCTAGGAGAGCACTATAATGCACGCAGCTGCGACGTCAGCTCTAAGAAAGAATCTGCTAAGCGAACACGAAGCTTCGGAGCTATTGTTGAGCGAGACACTAGCAGCCACGCATTGAGCTCATTGTGACCGGAATTATGCTGTTACGCCTGTATGCAAACGAAATGTTTCGAAACAATGGGCATAAAACATCTGTGGCTAGCGCGAGGATGCTTCTTTGGATTGCAGAGATCAAACGTGCTGTGCGGTGAAACAGATGCTTGGATATACAATGCGGCTCTCGCTCTACTTAAAAAATTCTATGGGCGGGTTCTACGAGAATATTTAATTGTGAATTTGAATTGGCTGTAAAAGCTCGTCCTCGCTGCATTATCTCTGGCTTAATTTAATTTGATCTTTGTTACCACGAAACAACTTGCCCAAATAAGAAGCCGCATCGGCAGCACTTACTGCCCCTGTAGGCAGTAGCAGCATGCACACCTATTGTTTAAGACGCATGATTAATGAGCTTCGTGCATGTATTCTCCGTGGTCCTCCTTGGCATTGAATGATATTGCACGCGTCATCACACAAGGAAGACCATATAGCGATTTCATGCACACAGCGCATGAAACATGCGTCATACACAGCCCCGCCACGGTGGTCTAGTGGTTATGGCACTCGGCTGCAGATCCGAAGGTCGCGGGATCGAATCACGGCCGAGGCGGCTCCATTTCGATGGAGGCGAAATGTTGAGGCCCGTGTGCTGTGCGATGTCAGTGCACGTTAAAGAACTCCAGATGGTCGAAATTTCCGGAGACCCCCATTACGACGTCTCTCATAACCAGAGCTGGTTTTGGGACCGTTAAACCCCACAAATCAATCAATCAATGCGTCATAGACAGTACGTGATCATGGTCTTACTGCCTGTCCCGAGGAGCTGTTCGTGTAGTTGCAGCATGAATTCATTGCGCGTAAACCACAATACTCCAATTTTAACTAATTTACTTTTGGCATCTTATAAGATGCCAAACGCTGGGTTCCATAAGATTCCAAAAGCTCGTAGATTGGGATGAGGCTTACAAGATCGTAAGTTTTGTCTGAACACCTCGGACTAGGCGCAGGGTGAGAGCGATGCTACATGTCACAAGCGATCCAGGGAACCACAAACCACTTTTTCATTTCAATAGACTGGTCCGTTTTGAAGAATGAGTTTGATCCTCAAAGCAGTGAACAGGTGGAGTTGTTGCTTCGTCTGACAGAGAGCACGATACGTATGGAAATAATTAGCTATGTGATCAGTTATGTGGTTACGGGCACGAGAGAAGCCAAGGAAGAGTAGCAAGAACATAGATGATCTCGAGTTCTGGTGAGACAGCAATAAGAGCAGATATACGAACTGAAGAGTCGCGCGACCCCTAATACAAAGAAGGCTCGAATGGGTCGAAGAAACAACGGGTTGCATCCTTCTACCGGTGCCTGGAAGGTCTCCATGCGTGCCTCTCAAGGGGAACCAAGTTGCTCAATCTCCTCGCAATGGAAGTGGGCTTAGGCGGGATCAGTGTATTAAAAAAAAACAGCGGATCCGCATTATGAGCCCATGTGAGACACTGGCTAGCCAGCATTTGCCAAAATTTATCGGACTATAGCCAACCTGGTACTGGAGTAAACACGGCATTCGAATCGAATGAGAAATTATTCCAGTTCACCAAACAAAAAGTCGGCAGGAGAGGCCTGGGAAGCACATTTTCTAAAAAAAAAGCATTCATAAGAAAAGGTGGCGCATTCTTCCTACTTTAACAATTTAGGAACGAGCTTTCAAACATAAGAGCAGAAAGGTAAGTGAGGTGATTTCATCTGTTGTTAGAAACGACAAAAAAAAAACATTTTTATGTACTTCTTACATGCTTCACGTCTTGCCACGGGAAGAACCGGGGATCTTCTTCTGGAGGTAGTTCTTGGAAACCAGTTGCAGCAGCTGCTAGGCAGAGAGCGAGTGCCAGGAACAGGCCCATTCTGTCTCTCGTGCGTCAGAGACCTCGATACCAACTGACCTGAGAGCCCTTATGAAAAGGAAGGAGTTCGAGTTTATAAAGCCGAGCCGCAAATTTGAAAACCAGTCCCCAGGGATTATTGTAAGTGTTAACAATGAGAACAGCAGGGGCCAGCTCCAGGCAGCGACATACGGCTTGCTGTCAGTGGTCCACAGTGCATGTCTTTTCACAAAGGAATAAATGGGGATTGCATTTCTTCGCACAGCAGGATTGCGTTCACACTGACGTCACAGAAAATCAAAATGCAGATGTCCCCTTTTACTGCGAAGGCGATGGACTCGAATCAGCGCTTAATTTAGGCAGCGCGCTTTTGTTAAGCAACTTTGTCGTCTAGCGCTCGTCTTTGTTGTCCAGCCGTTCATTTTACACCGAACGTCCAGCAGGGGGCTTGCATGGTGTTTGAAGACCACTTGAGAGTCACCGCCTGCTGCTTGCGTAGACCAAAGCCCCTCAATTCTACCGCAACTACGTGCTGCGAATGCAAGCGGATGACGTCTGTGTTTGTAATCGATGCCCTGTAGTGATGTGTCCCCGTAACATAGTGTAGCGATAAAGAATTTTAGCAAAAGGCTTGGTGTGTCATGCGCACAGCGGCGGTACTGCTCTTATTCTCGGAAAGCAGGTTGATTTTGGGACGAGTACATTTAGAACGAACCGAAGAAGGAACCTGCCCAGCACTTGCTGTGGAACAGAGAGTGTACCCTGGTGGAGCGCTTACTTCATCGGTTCCTTTCGGGGCTTATGAAAGTAAGGTAGATCTCGTTGCGTTGCATGGATTGAACTGAACTCTATATTGGCAAGACAAATGCATGTCATTAGGAACAGCTTTAGCGAGATGTGCCACACAATACATCTAATGTATTGCACTCTTGTTTGGGCCACGACAAGCAAAGCAAACATAAAGTCATTACTCCGCAAAAAAAAAAGATAGTCCGCAAAATTGGATATATTGACCCGTTCGGAACAACGCGTGAAGCCTTCAAAGAATTCAATATAATACGAGCAGACAACCTTGATACATTTCGCTTATTACACACACTTTATTTCTCAAATAGGGAGCTCTGCAACTTCATTAGATCGCTGTCATGCTTAGAGCGTCGCATCATTACAGTTCCCACAAGAAATACAGACAGCTGTTTCGTACTGCGTTTCCGCACTACGCATAAATACCAGGCCTCGGCCTACAACGTTCCCAGAACATTTAACACGCACGAAAGTACGATCACCTTCAACAAGAAACGATTACACTCACATTTATGCTCTCGCGCGTCATAGGCATATTCGCAACAAACTATCTTCATAGTCTATTCTATATATGCATAGTTTTGTGTAGTGTAAATACAGTGTATTTCGTTACATTTTGTCGTCTTGTGTTAGCGAGATGTATGCATTGTGTATTTGCGTAAATGTATATACGTGTGACCATAATATACAAGTGTCAATGTATACGATAGTGTATGCACGGTGTACATTGATTTCTGGAAACCCCTTTTTATTACAGTTTTATAATATGTATTTGAAAATAATCAGTTGTGAAATCATTAATGCATTGCTATGCATTCTTTCATGTTTTCTTTTGCACTACTGCCATGTGTACGTACAGGTCACCAGAGCCTTTGTCAAGCCGCTCTGACAGCTTTTAGCCTTGACGACTTTCCAGTTTTGTCTGGTAAATAAAAATTTGAATTTGATTTGAGTTTGAAGGGTACGATTTACTCCGAGTAGTTCTGCTTTTGTCCTAGCAAAAAGATATCTACCTTCAAATGCAGATCTAACACTTTTTTCTACTCATTCTTTCCAAAAACAAAAAGAGAGTGGAACAGCTTAACTGACGACTTAGTAAATGTAACAAATAATGATTTATTTTTTTCTATGCTGTGAAATTGTTCTTGCATTATGTATGTACTACGTGTATTGAAAATGTATTTCGTGATCCATACTTATGTTCTGATAAATGTGACGGTGACGTTTGTATGTGTGTTTATATGTTTTGCTGCGCATTTCTTCGTACTGATTGTTTTTGTCCCCCCCCTACGTAATGCCTATATGGCGATGTAGGTAATCTGTAAATAAACAAACAAACAAACAACAAACAAACAAACAAACAAACAAACAAATAAATAAATAAGTAAATAAACAAATAAATAAACACAGCAGTCCTGCAGCGAGACATTTTTTCGTGTCAGTGGGAGGGGGGAGTAGGGGTGGTAAACTCGATGAAACGTTGGTCTATTAAGCGATGAAAGGTGTCCCGCAAAAGGATTAATCATGATTAATTTTCACCTTTAGTTCGATCGACTTAATCGATGAAAAATATTCGATTAATCGATCAGACCACCCCTACCCCGCTCTCGCCTTATGTTTCTGTCGCCTGCTTGGCGCAAGCGCGGGATCTTAAGACGATGCCGAAACGCATAAGTGAAGGGCCACTCCTATTTTTTCCCCACTCGCCATGGCATGCCTATGTTCCTCGGTACAGTAGAACGACTCCAGCATCGGAGACATCCTTTCCCCATGAAGGCGTAACTAAGCTTGCTGCAGCCATACAGATCACGGTTCAGTCGAAACTCTATGCGTCCTTTGTTCCCTACGTCTTCCTTTGCTTCCTCCATTTTACTTTCCCCATAATAGCCGATATGTTCACTGTCGTATCGAAGGTGATCACACCGAGACGCCGCGAGAAATACCTTTCGTTTGACAGGCGTGGATCGCCTTGACAGATTTATAGCACTGGGGTAGCGGTGACTCCGGGGAGAGCAGCGTTAGGAAGAGGCTTTTCAAGTTTGAGCGGGAAACGGGACGGTACGGCACGCGCTGCGGGCGGAGTTCAGTTGCAAAAGGCAGAGGCTAAACGACGGGTTGACTTTGTGTAAAGCTGCCTTATTTGTTTCCTCCGAGAAGCAATTTAGAGCGTTTCTGCATTTTTCATACATTTACCATTGAATTTAGTTGATTTTTTAACGAACACGTTCTCCGTTACCATTACGTCGCCCACGAAACATGTCTAGCAGACACTGAGACCCCACGAGGGGGCCATGACGACAGCAATAAACTTGCCCATTTGTCTTTAACTCAAACCGTCAAAGTCGACACACAGCGTGACCGCATTTTGCTTCGCCCGTGGTCTAAACCATGTGTCACCCCTTACCCTCATTGTTTCTATCGTCTTAACCAGCGGCCATTTCACTAAATACATCTGTCAGCCGTGTGTTGTCTAGCGTTACTGCTGCGCCTTCGCCTGTGTAGTTACCTTTGTCATTCTATAGGCAAGATCGTCCTCAGGCAGGTGCCAATCAGTCTCCCAGGTAAGATATTCTCTTGCACTTTAACCCGAAGACGTCCATACCTGTGTCAGTTCCAAGGTCTTCACTTTTATATTATTACGCAAGACACGAAGTCCTCTTTTGAGTGTTTTGATATCATTAGTTGTTCATATACTGATGTTAATTATACACTCCTCTTATGAGTACACGCCCGTTGAAACTGTGCTCACCGATGAAGAGTATATGCTAACGTTATATTTACAGCATGTCAAACTCGCAGAGCCCCGGGTAAATATGCTCTAATATTGACACCTTCACCATTTTTAAGGTCCTGTGCGTAAATGCACATTGAGAGCATATATTTCCGATGAATAAGGCCGTCTACGTTTATTCCAACGAAGGAAGATTCCTCGTCTGTTCTGCTGCGGACAAATATGAACCGCAACAACAGTACGCAGTGCTTCCGTTCCTTTCAGCGATTGAAGCTCGGTTTTCTCACTTTGTTACGCTCCATTGCTTAGGTACGAAGGCGTGTGGCAGAAATCCTAACCAGAATGGAGCCCGAAGGTCCTAGCTGCTTTTGGCCCGCTTCCCAATGCTGCTGGCCACTCCTAGCCCTTCACTAGCGTGGACGATGCTCACGAAACACACCACGATGATGCTGGGGTCAATTGCACTCAGCGGCCTCTGGACTGAACGCATCGTTGACTACTCCCCTGCTGAAGACGCCAAGAGGAATTTCTCTAATGCGCTGCAGGAGGAGAGGCCGACAGTACATCGCGACAGCGTACGGAGCTTGTCATCGCTTGGACATATGGAGTTACTCCCTCCTGTCATAAAGAAATATTTCGAGATATACAAAAATTTGGATCCAGACGCAGGGGAGACCACGCGCCCGGTGGCGCGTGGTCTCCCCTGCGTCTATATATTTACAACTTCATTATTCCAGCATACAGTAAGGTCAATGAAGAAGAGCGGATAATCGGGCCAGTTGGTATGCATTCATGGCGATAAACGTCAGTTTCTGTCTGCGCTCGTTTGTTTCTCCCTATTCTGTCCTGGTGCTGTGTTTGCGCACTTATCGCCATGAAGGTCAATGAAGGCACAGGGAAAATTATTTGCAGTTTTCAGCTGCAGTGTGGCAATTATGATGTAAACAGAAAGGAATTTAGTGAAATAAGAACACAGCAGCCGTCGGTGGGCACCGAACCCACAACCTTCAGATAACGTATCCGATGAGCTATCTGCGGCAGTCGTTCCATCGTCCACTTTACTGTGACATTTCTGCACATTTTGCGCCTGGGCGTGTTAGTCAATGCCACTCACTAACTGCAAACTGCACAGAACGCGCAAGTGCAGCGAACATCGTAATATATTAGGTTAGAGGAAATCGTTAAAATGTCGGATGTCGAGAGCGCAAACCCATTTGGGGTTTATGCATAACATCAAAGCGATGGAATACTATAAGCGGCGAAATGAACTGTGGTCTAAAGCTTACGAGCAGTTCAAGAAAGCCCGCTTCATCATTTACGAATGGCCATTGAGCCGCGACTCGGAGCATTGCCGTCCGGATCGCGTTTTCGCTTCGAGGCGCCGTTTCTGCGCATTCGTCCGTTTTACCAGGCATTCTCGAATGCACAGTTGCTCGTTGTCTGTCGCCGGCCTCCGGAGGCCTGAGACGGTAGCCGAGCGAGTGGTGTCCAAATACACGGTTATGCCAGTACCACCAGTAGCAGTCCTGCCAGTATCACGAACCACGTGACGATATCCAGCCTCGCACAACCGCTGCACGATCGTGTGACGGCGACGGTTCGCGCGCTTTGAGTTTTCTACGCGTGAAAGAAGCGCCAAACTCTTCCTGAACCGATCCAACAGCATGGCACGCCTGCGCCGCGCGGCAGCAGACGATCCAACCGTCAGACCAATGGGCGCTTTTTAGTCACACCAGTGGTGTTTTTCGCACAGGGCTTTTGCACACGAGGCGCACTGGACCAAAATTTAGTCCTTTGGGCCGAACCGTTCAACCGTTGGTCTAAGGCTGCACAGTTGGTCCACTTTGGGCAAATTCTGGTTTAGAGTGTGGGGCGCCGAACGAGGAAGCGGGTGGCCAGGCAGCGCAGCTCCTGGCATGAGGTGTTCCTGTGTCCCGCGGCCCTAAACCTTCGAAGGTCTTGTAGAAGCATCTACCTGTCCCTGTTTCGGTTTGAACACCTCGTTCATTAGGTTATTTAATATTATTGGTGAGTTTCTGAGCAAATTGAACGACCTTGACTGCTACAGGACTGTTACCGCCATGGAGAACAGCGATACCAGAATACGGTGACAAAACCACTGGAGTTCCCATTTAAGTGTCGCGTTTAAGAGTGGAACGCTGTAGCGCCATAAGGTCGCGTTCGCGTCGTCTTCTAATCGAATTTTCATTAAAAAATGCATGCATATCCACGGAGTGAATGATGATGAGTGGGTGAAGCTCGGGATGTTCATCGTAGATCGTGCCGAGTTCCGGATTAATTTAGTTAACGCGCACGCTACGAATTCTCACGGTTCAACTATGCACAATGCACAAGTGAAATCTCCCACCGGCACTTCATTGCAAGTCAAGATCCAGTGCCTATATATATATATATATATATATATATATATATATATATATATATATATATATATATATATATATATATATATATATATATAACTTAATGAGCAAACAGACAATGAAGCCTAGGAAAGCATAGGGGAAGTTACTTGTGGTATTTTAATTGTGGACTTTCTCCACAATTAAAATACCACAAGTAACTTCCCCTATGCTTTCCTAGGCTTCATTGTCTGTTTGCTCATTAAGTTGTTTCTAACAAATAAAAAGAACGAGCCCTTGACCCCTTCCCTTTCGTTATATATATATATATATATATATATATATATATATATATATATATATATATATATATATATATATATATTCTCCAACGCGAGCAGTCGGTATTTCTCAATCAAGAAACTCGCTAGGAGACGCTGCCTGCGCCAACGTTGTCTCTCGGGTTTGCCGGGGCAGCGTCGAGTTTGCCGGGGAGCGCGTGGCTCCCGGCGCTCGCGGCGAGGGCGAGCGCAGGGAGCCACGCGCTCGCCCTCGGCGCGTGCGTGCCTCCCGGCAGGCACGCGCCGGTGGCTAACTACTACTACTACTACTACTACTACTACTACTACTACTACTACTACATACATCGGGGACGCACGACCCACGCCTTAAGGAGCTTCGCCCCTAACACAGTGCGACTGTTTCTGCAGAAGGCGCTTTTCTCTTTGGCAGCGAAAGCGTATTTGCCGCTCCTCAAGCCCCACTACCTCTCGTTAGCAACATCCACCAACCTTCGCGTTCATATGTTATTGATTTTTTCGAGCCGCATTTTGGCAATGGTTGATGGATTTAATTAAGGTCTGGCGTTTCCTGTACAAAGAGACCTTATTTCTAGATCTCGTGGGAGCACTTTCAATTTAAACGCATTATATGGGCACAACGTTGCAGAAGAAACGCGCATCATTGCTGCGGCTGAAAGGAGGTACCAACGTCTTAGAGCTCCTGCGTAATCAGCTCTATCAGGTGACTCAATGTGGTACTCGAAACGGCTTCCCGTGTTACGCTCCTTTATACCGGGACAGCTATGATAGCCCTCCCATACTAGCCTGTAATTGCCCGTAGTCGTTCCAACTTGTAACTCGGTTGGAATTCCCGCATTTATACAGGAAGCCGTCCCATAAAAGAACTCCACGAAGTGAACCGCGACGAGTGGGCGAAGCTGGGGATCGTTCTGTGTTACCGTAAATCACTTGTGACATTGCCCACTCATGCATGTAAATGAGTGACAACGCGTGTGTATATTTTAAAGGTGAACATTTGACAGAGAAACGTCCGGCTTTTTTTTTCATCAAGTAAACAGTTTTTAAGTTTGATGATTAGAATTTGGTTGGTGTCGCCCCTTTTTTCACCGTGTGTACATTTACACACGCGTTGTCATTTATGGTCTTTATGAGATTCCTGCGCTCCCACATCGTAGATCGTGCCGAGTTCCGGATTAATTTAGTTAACGCGCACACTGCGAATGCTTATGGTTCAGCTACGCACAAGAGAAATCTCCCATCGGCACTGCATTTCAGCTCAAGATACAGTGCCTATATATATGGGGTGGCCGGTGAACGGTTGTGCCACGCGAGCAGTCGGTTTTAAATGCGAAGCATTTCTTAGCGAACATCAGCGAGTTTGAGCGTATCTATCTATCTATCTAGCCGCATACGATTTTGTGCTCTCCTGGCCGTTTCGCTAATCGGATGTTTACGAAAATTGGTATGCCACATCATGACTACATGACGAACATAAGTGACCGGTCATAACATGAAAATCATGACATGCATGTCATGAGCTGCATGATTTACATGCCACGGTCTTGGTGCTCTCCTGGCCGTTTCGCTAATGGGATGTATGCGAAAATTGGTATGCCACAACATGACTGCCTGACGAACATAAATGGCATGAAATGAACATGAAAATCATTTCATGCATGTCATGAGCGACATCATTTACATGCCACGAGTTTCTTTAATGGTACGTATGCGAAAATTGGCATGCCACAACATGACTGCATGACAAAGAAATTGCAGGTCATAACACGAAAATCATGACATGTATGTCATGAGTGACACGATTTACATGCGACGGTCTTGGTGCTCTCCTGGCCGTTTCGTTAATGGGATGTATAGGAAAATTGGTATGCCACAACATGACTGCATGGCGAACATGACTGACACGTCACAACATGAAAATCATGATATGCATGTCACGCGTTTCGTTAACTGGATGTATACGAAAATTCGAATGCCACAAGATGACTGCATCACAAATGTAAATGACAGGTCATGACATGAAAATCATGATAAGCATGTCATGAGCGACATGATTTACATGCCACGGTCTTGGTGTTCTCTTGGCCGTTTCGTTAGTGGGATGTATAGAAAAATTGGTATGCAACAATATGACTGCATGACGAACATATATGACAGGTCATAACATGAAAAGCATAACATGCATGTCATGGGCGGCATGATTTACATGCCAGGCATTTCATTAATGGGATGCATACCAAAAAATTGCTATGGCACAACACGACAGCATGGCCAACGTAAATGACAGGTTATAACATTAGAATCATGACACGCGTGTCATGACCGGCATAATTTACATGCCATGGTCCTGGCGCTATACTGCCGTTTCGTTAATGGGATGTATACGAAAATTGGCTTGGCCCAACATGACTGCATGACGATCATAAACGAGAGGTCATAACATGAAAATCGTGACATGCATGTCAGGAGCGGCATGATCTACATGCCACCCGTTTCCTTAATGGGATGTATACCAAAATTGCTATGGCACAACACGACTGCATGACGAACGTAAATGACAGGTCATAACGTTAGAATCATGACATGCGTGTATAAGCGGCATGGTTTACATGCCACAGTCATGGTGCTCTTGCGGCCGTTTCGTAAACTTCATATATACCAAACTCGGCATAGCGATACAACAATGCAGATCCATTTTACGTTCCTTATGCGTGCTTCGATTTCCTTGATTCCCACTGCACGTGGGATCTGCCAATTTTTTTCAATGAAGAATCTCGCTAGAGGACGCTGCCTGCGTCAGCGTTGTCTCTCGCGGGCGAGGGCGCGTTCTCGTTCCTTGCGAGCTGATAACGCGTTCATTGAAGGTCCGACGCAGCGGTGTAGTGGTTACGGTACTCGGCTGCCACCACAAAAAACGCGGGTTCGATCTCGGCCGTGGCGGTCGCATTTTCAATGACGCGAAAATGCCAGAGGCCCGTGTACTGTGCGTTGTCAGTGCACGTTAAAGAACCCCAGGTGGTCTAAATTTCCGGCGCCTTCCACTACGGCCTTTCTCTCCTCCCTATCTCTTTCACTCCCTTCCCCCACCCCCACGGACGCCTCGCAGTGCTCCCTACGTGGGCTGCAGAAATTAGCGTCCTTTCCTAACTGAACCACACTAATCATCATCATCATCAGCATCATCATCATCATCGAAGAATGAGCGTTTCCATAGTCAACGCGTGCCGTGCCGTTCGCTCTCTCTCACGACAGCAGATGACACTGTCTTGGTGTACTGCCTCCGGGATCGGGCCACTCTTGCACACACACCGTCTGACTGCACTCATGACTGCCGCTATCGAAAGAGAGAGATCGCGCGCAGGGAGGCACGCGCCGAGGGCGAGCGCGAGCATGGCTACGACATACAACAGGAGACAAGCATCGACCCTAAGGAGCTTCGTCCCTAATAGAGTATACTTATCCATTTACGCAATACTGCGAGCATTGAACAGGCTCAAGCAGGGTGGTATGACAAAAAACAAAGCAAATAAAAATATAAACACATGAAATGTTAATAGCGCTACAAAATACAACAGTGTGGTTAGAGTGAACAAAACGTTCCAACCTGTGATAGCGCGAGGAAAGAAAATCAAAATTCGAACACGTCTGTCAGTGCAGAATATGGCGTCAATTAATTGGGATGGTAGTGGCGAGTATACCTGGAAGTTGAGGACGATACACAGGTCGCCGGGCTAAATGCTAGATTGTGATTCCAAAGCAAGGATTGAAAGTGTAGTCGATGAGACCTCCGCCTTGTTTGAGACCTTGGATGTCATTAGCCTGTACTAATTCAGATGGAGAATAATATAGAGAACATTTAGAGAAAATGGACCTGACAGCTTTCCTTTGTACAATTTCGGGACGAGTGATATTCAGTTTAGTAAATGGGTACCAAACAAGGTTTGCATATTCAAGTTTCGGTGTAATTAATGTGGTGTAGGCAAGTAATTTTACACTGGGGGTGAATTTTACAGTTGATCATTAGGTTGAAATAACTTGACAGAGGTAAGAAAATGAGCAACAAGTGAATAAATGATATGCTACACAATATTTGAACACATGCTCGTTAGTCATATAACACGCACAGTCTCTTCTACACGGATTGCTACGGCCGAACTGCTTGCACAAGGTTCGCCATGCCTTACTGTGGTCTGTACATCGTCGCCTTGTTCTGCTCTCCGAAACATCGTGAGGGAAGAGCTGGCGTCGATGCCGCGCGTGTAATTCCATGTCCCGAGCCCCGCTCCCACGCCAGCGCCAACTTACGCCCAGATTGCTGCTGTAGTGCCGTCTTCCCAGCAGCAACTTCAGTAGGCACCCGCAGCGCAGGCTTCGATCAGGTTTCTATCATCGCGAGCAACGCTTAAGCCTTACAATAGCACGGAACTGTGCACCATCGGCTTGCCTTAGTGTACTTCCCCAATTTGTCTGCGAACGATTGGTTGTCATGGCTTTAGTTCTTCGCCCCACAAAAGACTATCCGCACCACTTGGGCAAAATGGTGTTAGGTGAAGTGGAACCGTGGAACAATGAAAGGGTAATGGGTAGGGTCAAGTTCAATTGTTTTCGCAATGGAGACGCGAATTACCTTGATAAAATTTAACCTTTCAAATGTTCTTGCGCCTGTTCATTATATTCGACTTTCTCTGTATTTTTTGTTCTTGGGACACCTTAGCATGGAATAGACGCCTAGCCATGGCTCAAAAGCACGTTTTTCTCAAGTTGAGATATTTATATTAGATCGTGTGCACAGCACAGAAGCACAAATATTTCATCTTAGAATATTGAACCCTTTATGTACAGTTCTATAAAACTGTTAGCATGCTTGCTTGCAAAGCCCACCTCGGGAAAAATATTCGAGAGAATCATGCGATTTTTGAATTTTCACCTCGGCACTAAGCAATGGGGAATATGAAGATAAATTGCGACACGCATTTGTAATGAAAGCCCAATGCGCTGAGAACGCAAAAATGCGTCTTTGTACACAGTGGGTGAAATGGTAAATTTTCCGCAATCCTTTTTGTTTCCCCGTGCCTTGTTTACCGCCTTATCATGAAATTCAGTTGCTCCTCATGCTCATAAACATTTTGATTTGCTCGAAATACTTCGGGAAAGAAGTGCGGGAGTAATGCTGAATTGCGTGTAGTTTTGGGAATATTTGAAAGACGTTACTTTATTCAGGAGCCATATATATATATATATATATATATATATATATTGCACCGGGCCCATCGAACTTCAAACTGAAAATACTAATATATAGTGCCCTTGAAACTATGCGCCGGGTGTTACATGCACTATGTGTGCAAAAGGAACCACTCTCTCCACATCCAGGACGCTGGTATCGCACTCAGTTAAACCTCCACCGTGCGTGAACGCAATAACAGCGTGACATTGAAAAAAAGAAAGTTAAAATCCGCACGCCTGCAGAGATTCGCTGACTGCAACTGATGATATGCGGCTACGAACGAGGCTGTTTGCGGTCAAAAGTGAATGTTATGTTTACGTCGCTTCAGTAATACATACAATTACATATTCACCACGGCATAAATAGGGAAAGCGAGTGAGCTGCTATCCGCATTTTCCTCGCACTTCAGAATTTTTCTGACGGATCCCACATTGGCAAACTCAGATTTGTCTGTACCATGGTGGTGGGGGGGCTCGCGCATTAGGGTGTTCCGGGTTGCTGCGGCGATTGTTTGAAATCCTTACTTCAGCCGTGGACGCCTGCGCTGATAGCGATGCCGGCGCTGACGCAGGATTTCGGCGACACGAGCTTCTTAGGGCTATCGTGTTAAAACATAGCTTAACCGAAGGAGGTTTGTTTTAAACCTCCTTGGCTTTGCCTGGCCTGCAGTTGCGAAAAGTTTGCCGCTCCTCTAGTCCTACTACGTTTCCGTTAGCAGCAGCCGTCAACTACGGGTGCACGACGTTCGTGTTTTATATGTTTGTCATAGCTGGCAGGGCACCTTCTCATAATCAAGGAAATAAATTAAAGTTTGCCGTTTCTTGCCCAAAGAGCCGTTATTTCTCGACTTCGTGAAAACATTTTAAAGGAAACGCGTTCTATGGGCGCAAAGGTACAGAAAAAGCATGCGCACCATTGCTGTGGCTGAAGCGAGAGACAACGTCTTGGAGCTCCTGTGCCGTGGGTTCCATGAGCAGTCCTGAACACCAGTTCGGCAGCCCTCGGCTATTTTTAGCCCAAGTGGGACGCCACTCGAATGTATTAGGGCTACAGATCCCCGGTAGTGGCACTATTAAGGTGGCCGCCTACGCGGATGATGTCACCATATATCACAGAGACGAAGACAGCCTCGCTGCTGTCCTCCAGCTCTTTACTGTCTACTCGCAGCTCTCCGGAGCTAAGCTTAATTAATCTACATAAATGCGAGTCCCTTAGTTTACACTTTCCCTCATCATCCTGCCTGTATAGCATCGCGGTTGTGAATAAACTTAGCATATCAGGCATAGAATATAATGCACAAGGAACGTCTCGTGAGAGTTGGCAAGCAGAACTACTGTCCTTTAAAAAGGAAATCACCAGGGCACTGAATTTCCATTTTACTTATAACGTACGCAGGCACTTGTTGCTAAATGTGTTCACTGGACGTCTGTGGTTTATGACAAACTCCCTAGCACTGCCATAGCAGATAGCTCGCCAAGTCAAGTCGCAATTCATTAAGTATTTTTTGGGACGCAAAGACTCCTTTAGTCACATATGAGAAACTGGGTCTCCCCAGGCAGAAAGGCGGCTGGAACATCCCATCCCCGGTAGTCCTGGCGGACATTTACGCCATGAAGACAACCCTTGGAGTCTTACAGTTGCAAGAGGACCATCACGCGAGAAAGCTCGCCACATACTTATTAGGAGTCCGGGGCCGTCTGTTTCTACCGGCACTGCCCTCGGAGCCAAAGGCTGGCAGCTTTACCCCATTTAATAGACATATCGTCGAGATTTATAAAAGGAACGCTTCGCTGCAGTTAGATGTACCGTTATTGAAAACCAGAAACACAGAGTTGGCGCAGGAGTTGCTCGTCAACTCCGGTTGCGAGACACCAAATTCCAGTTTTTCTTGGGTCCCGCTGACGCCCAGCTGGTTACCGGGCACTATCCAAGACACGATTTGGCGATTCCGGTGGGCTGTCCTGCCCACGGCGGATCGGATGTAGTGCAAGTGGGATTATGTCCAGACGGAGCAGTGCGTCAACTGCCGGATGCACGAGAGTAATGAACACGCTTTGCTCAAGTGCCACTTCGCTGTAACATTCTGCTCCCTCGTGGGCAGGGCATTCATCAAGTGCGGTCGCTGTCCCAACGGTGCGTTGGCTCGCCTCGTGCTGGCAGCCGATGTGTTTTCCCACTGGGAAAACAGGTGCCTGGCGGTGAAACAGGCGAAACCGAGAAAGAATCAGTGGCCCGTACTGACTCGTGTATACAAGATAGTACCAGTCCCCTTAGAGACTGAACTGTTTTGCCTGGGGAAGGAGGAGTTTCTGAAGCCTTGGTCTTGCGAATTTATACAGGTGGTGAACAATAGAGTGTGTTTAGTAAGCACCCCCGTCCAAGGCCCTTCAATGTCGTCGTTCCTGCGGGGATTAGTCCGGAGACTTGATATTTGGTATGTTTAGAAGAAACGAACATTTTTTACCATCGGTCACGTTCTTGCGTTCAAACGCGCATTCAGCTTAGACTGCTACTGTTCTCTCGCGACAACTCGCTTCAGTGGAGTAGGATTCGTTATACTTAAACGAGGCCTCCTGCGAGATCACAATGCTTTCTATGATGGTGCCGGCCGTACATTGGCATTTGGTTGCTTGTTATCTTAAGCTGCGCATTCTATGCACTTATGGGCCAGCCCAAGGTACCTAGTCTAATGACTATTTTAGTGACCTGGGGCCGAATTCACAAAACTTCTCTTTCGTAAGTGCTTTTTGCCATTGGTCGGGAAGCGTCTCGAATGATATGTCCAGCAGCGGCATTGGCTGAAATTTCCTCTTAAGAGCTTTTTTGTCGTAAGTTGTTTTCGTGAATACGGGCCCTGGATGTTTATTTCTTTGACAGTCATGTGTTGCTTGCTGGTGATTTCAATTGTGTGTTGGACGCGCGAGCTGATGTGCATGGTCCGGGATGGGGCCGGTTACGTCTGATAGAGACAAAAGCGACCGTCGTGTACGGTTATCCTAATAAATTTACAGGATAAGTCTGCTGGCTTACACTCTATTACACGAGGTACACACATGCATGGCGATCTGCAGAACAGTGCATCAGCGGCGTAACTCCTCCCGTTCGGCCAGGCGGATCTCTTCCTGGCACCCAACGATCCCTTTGATGCGAAGGAAATTATTGAGTTCTCGTTTAAATTGAAACGTAAGGTCCATGAGAAAACAGAGATTGGAATGTAAATTCTAAAAGAGGGCCCGTATTCAAAAACACGTCTTGCGATAAAGGCGTTCTTAAGCGAACATTGCAGCAAATCCCGATACTTGGCGTATCATTAGAGGAGCGGGCCGGCCAACGGCGAAAAGCTTTTGCGAAAACGATGTTTTCCATATTGGGTCCCAGGACTTTGCTGTTTCTTTCGGCACTGCGAAAGGGACAGAAACAAACAAACAAACAAAAAACCCCGAAAAATTCCGAATACCTTGTGCACCCTAGTCGATCTGTGCTTCTCGCTCTGTGAAGACGAGAGCGACAAGTATTGAAGGAGTCGGCATGACGCCATTGAGGAAATTCAGATCTCATTCACAATAATTCTATGCGAATATGTTCCACGCATTATCCACATCCTGTGATTTAACGACGTGCACGAATAGGAGCGCACGTTTCAAGTGTAGCAGCGTTTTTTAAGCAAGTTCCAATCTTTACGTTTAACCGCAATCATTTCCGAAGCTTTTCCTCAAAATTTTGTTCCAGTGGCCATTTCTCTACTCGGGCTCCCTTATGTAACCTGTGCATAGTGTCTGCGCACAGCAGCGCATTTCGGTATTTACCGCGTCTGTCTGTATGTCAATGAATGAGTGAATGAATGAATGAATGAATGAATGAATGAATGAGATCAGAACATCAACCGCGGGCGATATAGCTGTGGGTTGAGGTGCTAAAAAATGTTGTGCAGGGCAGCCTGATTAAAGCGCAACCACGTTTCTTTTTTCTAGCAGTAAAGGCAGCGGGTCTCCATATCACTCTCCTGCGCAAACTGGTTTAGGTCCCCTAAGTACTAAAGTAAGCCTTAAACCCTGCGACAAGTATCGCAAGGAAAGGAAATGATGGGCATCATCAGGTGATATATATTTGTGCAACATTTTCGAAAAGCTACAATACAGTCCACTGAAGTGAAGTGCAATACGGAGATGCCGAGTGCACCGTTAGCGATGCACCGCTGTTGTTCCTTGGTGCAGCAGTGTTGCAAATGCTTATACGTATCGGTGAGTGCTATTTGCCACGCTGTATCCGAGTATGCTTTCGGCCTCCAGCCTGTGGCGTTCCTGCTGCTCCCTAGTGTGCGTCATCCACACTAGCACGGCGCATCGTCGACCGGAGAACACGGGCAGGACGCCGTGGGAGTTCCGGCTGTTGAAGGACACCATTCGACCGCACTTCGGCCGGACGATAGACTGATAAAGAAAAAGAAAGTCGGTACCTTGTTACGGGCACTTTGGGAATGTGAAGTTTGGGCGTGGCTAATATAAAATATTTGACGCAGCTCAACTGCCTTAGTGTCGCGAAGACTTGTTAAACAACGGATCTGGTTGAGACAACTTGGGTCGTTTCTTATACTGGCGTCACACGGGCGCTTCGAAGGCCTTCGAACCAACGGTCAATTGATTCAAAAGTCCCGTTTGAGCTGCTACACGGACGGTTTCGATGGCCGTCGAGTCGATAGTCTATCGATCTCGATAGACTGTGGACTCAACGGCCATCGAAATGGCCCGTGTAGCAGCTAAAACGTGACCTTTGAGTCAATGGACAGTTGGTTCAAAGGCCTTCGAAGCGCCCGTGTGACACCAGTATTAGTATCGCTGTCACGCAGCAGTAGGAGGGGGGGCAGTGGGCCGAGGGGAAGAGGGGACCCGCTTTTCCCTTCTGCTCAACCAGACACTTTGTTTATCTTGACTAACACCACGTAACAGTGTCAGTACCATTGTGATTGGAGTAGTGAACTGAGGCAGGGGGTCACGGTAAAGCCGGGGTCCGGATTTTACTGCTGCGCAACGCCATGGTTATCGTTCTTTATTTTCCGTCCTTTTCTTTCTTTATTCTCCTCTGCATAATCACTAACATATAACAGTGTGGACAGTGGAACAAGGGTAAGATAGCCCGCTCCCTACGGATCAGCCTCGACCACAACAGATCCGCTGTTAATATAGCCCATTTCGCCTTGTCAGCGGGGTTGCAGCGGGTCAGCAGGTTTCCGGAACGGGCCGGAGAACAGCCTCCACTGATCAAACAAAAGAGCACACCTGAATAAACTGCGCTTTCCGGTGCCCCCCCCCCCCCCCGCCCGCTCTGAAAAAGGGGACGAGCTAGATAGGAGCCTTCGGAATTTTTATTGTTTACTGTGAAAAGAAAAAAAAAACCTTCGTTGTTTTAACTTGTTTCAACTGTAATAGTAACTGCTGTGGTTTTAACTTGCCGCAACCATGATGTGATTATCAAGCACTCTCTAGAGGAGAGATACAGTAATTGTATCTACCTGGGTTTCTCTAACATGGTATCGCATTTCGCTGCTATCGAAAAGCGAGCGCCACGGCCGGCATCGAACTCGCGTCGTTCGGTTCAGAAGACTGTAAGCACTGTATCCAGCCACAGTGCGCCTCTCGTAGAAAGACTGCGTAGTCCGTATATGTCCACCCCTAGATCACATAAATTTGACACGAACATGTATTTCGGACGCACAGCGTACGAACAAGAAGCGGTCTTAGCAGATGCGGCTGCAGGCAACAGTTCGCTGGGCTGAGTCGCATGCGCATGAGCCGGCTGCACATTGTGTATGGTCAAATCATGTGCCCGCGAAATATACAATACAAAGCGCTCTACGAAACAAAAATAAAATGTCGGTGCATTAAATGCAATCGCAAATGTAGGCAATAGTAAGGCCTGAAATTACGTAATCTACTGTAGTAAAATAAGCATGTGTGCGTCGCACAAATATGCGCACGTGTCAGTAACAACTTCATGCTAAAGAAAGCAGATATCGTATCGGCATTTCAGAGGAGCTCTTTGCAGTAAAATCTTGCACCATTCCATGGCCACGCCAGAGCGACTGCACTCCGGACTGAAACAGAATGTCGCATAGAGGCCGCACAAGAGAGGTAAACCTTGCACCATTTGATGAGAGATCGTGCAGTCATTGCACTCTCAATATATGACGTTGCTACAGCGAAGAAATTGCCTCACCTAAAGAAAAAAAAAACTGACGCCATAGTTTTCTCTTACCGAATGCAAATGCAAGATTAATGGTGCTATTCGCACAATCTTGTGCACGGTGCACAGAATGCTTGAATACGCTTCGAATGCCCCGCTTGCTGGTCTAGTGGCTATGACACTCCGCTGTTGATCCGAATGTCGCGGGATCGAATCCCGGCAGAGGCGGCTGCATTTCGGTGGAGGCGAAGTGTTTGAGGTCCGTGTGCTGTGCGATGTCGGTGCACGTTATAGAACCCCAGTTATTAGAAATCTCCAGAGCCCTCCACTACGGCGTCTCTCGCAATTGTGTCGTGGTTTTAGTGTGTAAAATCCCCAGAAATCAATCAAAGGAAAATACATGATCGGCACACTAATTATTATGCCCCGCAAGCTATCCAATTGAATATATTGCGTTCCAAGCAACAGTATAGAAGTTTGTTAATTACTTGCCTGAGCTCACTCGAAGAAACGCGTGATAATCAAGAGCACAGTAAGCAGTGCTAAGATGATTGAGTCCTAGTAACGGGCACACGGATTATTTGAAACCATTGCGGAAGTTAAATAAGACACCCTGTATACGAAAGGATTTATTTCTATAACAACGTATATCTGCCAGTTGCAAAGATGATACCGTCCGCATGGTTGGATATATGTATTTGTCTATTCGAGTTTTGCACCTCCGGACGGAAGAACGATCCAGGACCTTGAGCGTTACTCTTAACCAGGTAAATGCACGAACAAATTTCACGGAGAGGAAGAGCGCTTATTTTCACACAGGAAGAGCGCTTATTTTCATCTAACTTAATTTGTGGCTTCGCCAACAAGTACTTACGTGTAGCCACAAATAAAGTTAGATGAAAGCGAGCGTTTGTCCTGTGTTTTTTTTACTCTCAGTGAGTGTTCGCGCGCTTTTATTTACACGGTAAACAGCTATGCACAATCTCGCCCGACACAGTTTTGTTGAACTGAGCGTTACGCTTATGGTAGCTCTGCAATGTTTAAGGCCAGAATGTTTGCGGACTAGAGCTGACTGTTATGTGCACTAATTGGTTGATTTTCTAAGGCTTTGCGTCGCATAATAACGATATAATTGCGAGAGATGCCGTAGTGGAGGGCTCCGGAAATTTAGACCACCTGGGGTTCTTTAACGTGCACTGACATCGCACAGCACACGGGCCTCAACATTTCGCCTCCATCGAAATGCAGCCGCCGCGGCCGGGATTCTATCCCGTCAACTTCAGATCAGCAGCCGAGTACCGTAGCCACTAGACCACCGACGCAGGGCTGTGATGTGAAGTAGGTAGGAGCTTGAGGCGCACGCACTCGGATGCTTGTGCGAGGTGTCCTCGCGAACACTAGCTCGCCGCCGTGCGCGTCGTCGTTCAGGTAGACAGCGGCGCTGAAGTCGCGCCAGCTGAAGTCCCAGTTCAGAGCGGGACAGCTGGCGTTGTCCTGGTACTGACAGTTGTCCGCGTGTATCACGTGACTCATATCCGTCCTGTTGGTGGTCGAATCTGCGTCAGCATTAACATTTTCTACGATAATGGCATACAGTGGTGGTGCTCGCAATGTGATGAAGTGCGCCTTTATGTTGATGTCGACTTTTCGTCTCCTATGTGCCTTAGGAAGCGAAGCGACCTATTTCTTTGGAATAATCTCAATGGACTTGTAAGAGACCCCAGGAAATTTCGGTTAAGCATAAACTTTTGAAAAACGTACAAAAAATATAACATTACGCAGTACACTTGTGAGAAAAGATAAATACAGATGAATGTGACAAACTGGCCCATATCGTAAGCAATTTAATAGATCGGAGAAATTCGTTCGGGAATGTTACTCGTGCTGCGAAAGGCGCGAAACAACCGAAAGCACGCTGAGCACATACAGTAAACGTAAACGATGACTAACCATAGTTTGTGGTGCGAGAACGCGAAAACGGGAGAGGGCGCTCTACCTTTATTGACGTGGCGTCGAGGTGTTGCGGGCCTATAGGCGCGATCAGGGGAAAATTAGACCGCAGACTCTTCCTAGGCGTCTTCCTTCGCCGCCTCCAGTCGGGGAGTCTAATTTGCATGCAACGATTCCCCTAGCTTCGTCGTGACGATTGTGTAAGGTATAAAACCTTTGGATGGAGACAGTTCACGGCTTATTTGCAAGACGGGCTTGACCAGATAAATTTTTGACAGGGCGTTCCCGAGCCCAGTGAAGGCTGCGGATACCTATCGGTGTTGCGAGGAAAGAAAAGGTCTTTCCGTTGGGTTCAACAGGCTAGTCACGGCAAATCTGCAATTTAGGGCGAACACAGAAAGCAGGTTCGGCGGGGTGGAGCTCGCGACGACTGTTGCTGCGGCAAGTGTTGGCAGTGGCGTCACTTCCGGTGTGAGAGGTCACGTTCTTTCCGGACACGGCTTTTGCGGGCGTCCTTTTGCGGACGCCAGCTGCAGAGGTGCGCACTTTCGCCAACCTAGCACAGAAAAGCTTTCGCTTTAGTATTCCAACTGGTAGAGAAGACAGCTCTTGCAAGCATCTACTTGTTCGCGATTTGTGCGTTGCTTTAGAACCCTGCTTACCGTAGAACAAAAGTTATAAGCGTCAGAAATGTGTCTCTTACTAAAGGGAACCGCCTTCTAAGAGTTACCCCGTTGATCTTGTAGAAACCGGGTGCACTTTATATTTTCTTTATAATGCTGCTCAACGGGTTGCTGTGGCGTCTACGAAGTGGTTGACTTGGAAATGTCAGAAATTGGCATTCGTATTGTTCACTTCTTCCCCTTGTGTCCGTGTGTTGCACGCCTCTTCTTCTTACTATGGGCCCTTACCTACTCGCTCAACTTTGTGTCCTTTTTGCTTTGCATGCTTATCAACAAAAAATAATTTCAAAATTTCAGACATCGGCGCTTGATAATACGCTAGTAGATCATTCGAGTTCAAAGAGCATATAACTCACACAGCGGCTAAAAACGCATATCCGGTCTCAGCTTACTGCAATACAGTCCGACTTCAAACACCAACCATTCTGTGCAGTCCTGCAATTAACCTGGACGAGATGCATGTAGAGTCTTCTTTTTAACCGGAAGTAGGCTTCGCTGTAAAGTCGAGCCCGGTCCGATACTGCCAACATGACCCTCATTGCCGTTGCAATCTCGGCCGAGTTTTTCAATTCCTACGGAGAAGGACAAGAATTGTGACTGATTGAAGTGCGCACTGCTTATAGACCAGTGCCGCTCAAATACCATACGCATCAGTAATACGACCAATAGCAACACTGTTTTGTCGTCCTTTATTTGAACATTTCATTTCGGCTGTACCTTACGGATACCCATTTGTTATGCGACACTTCACTATTGAAACGAAACAGCAAGAATGAAACAGGGGAACCAGAATCGGCCCACGCGAAATTTGCTGTGCAATCTCCAAGGAGTCAAGACGATACCGTTTGACCACCTTGCCAATTTACGCACTTGCCGGTTACGTCACGATTAAAGGTAATAGAACCCCAGTTCTGCGCCGTGGTAACTAGCGCCGTTGGGCCAGTTATCACGGTGCAGAACTGGCTTGATTTTTTTTTCACTAGAAGGTCACATCTTCCCTAGAGCAAGAGTATCCCCTTAAGTAGATGTACCTGCTATATCAGTCACTTCCGGAACAGCCGTTTCTTTAATTTGCTATAAGTACCATGGGGAACGTAACTGAGTACTCTTTGAAAGTGTTTAATACTATATAAAGAGGGAGTAAGAGATAAAAAAGCCCCTGCACCCCCGCAAACATTCGCACAAGAGTAACACGGGCTTTTTGTTTTAAAAAAAGAAGAAAACGAAACATGGACGTGATACTGTCCAGGTACAATGGCAATATTAGGTAAGACAAAAAAGACGTTAAGCATACGAAACGGGCCCTGTTTGTCTGTCCCTGTTTCAGTCAAACAAGAAGCTCCTCCTTGGCAAGGGCAATAGTTCGCAAACATAAGTGCGTACAAACACGTGTGCAAACGGATATATTGTGCCAGTTAAGATTGGGTTCAATATCCGACGTAACTCTTGGCATCTTCGGGAACTCGCTGCTTGTCATGCATGTAATAAACCTCTGGTAAATTTTGATAAACCTTCTCAAGAATATTGAACTCTCTATGAGTCGAGTCTCCATAACTCACTTGCGATTAATCTTGAAGTAATTCGCGTATACTCTATGTCAGGGGTCGGTAACCTGCGGCAGTAGTATGCGGCCCCCAGCACAGCGTCAGAACATCACAACCCCCCACACCCCCCTCCCCAACTATCTCTGTGTCACTTCCTATCCAAAGGCTCGCCTGGTGGTTCGGACATCAAACGAGGCTTGGCATCAAATGCGGTTAGCATTTGATGTGAAAGACGCTTTTAAAGTCCTGGCCTCACAAGCTGGCCTCACAAGCTCAAAGTGTTCGAGTTTGAAGAAATTAGCTGCAACGATGATAACAACGCTTGACAGTGCATGCGTTTGCCAAGGGACTTACTCGAGAATGGAGTCCATGATATCAAACTCACATTCTGACGAAACGATGAACAACCACACTGCTTTCTGCAGCCGTCCGTGAGCCACTCTGATGTAGATATTTGCGAGGTGGTTAAGAACGTTCAGCACCAGAAATAGCATTAGAGGGCCATTTTCCCCCGGTTACCTATGCTTCTATAATTGCAGCCTTGTGGCACGCATGCTGGAAAGAAATTTGTGTTCTAGTTCTGTGAACTATTGTCAGGTCGTCGAATTTTATGCAACTGGACTCTCCGACTCAAGTGGTTGCCGGCCCCTGCTCTAACTGATACGTTCTGCCTTATGCTAATCTCATTTCCGTGAAGTATTTCAGGCAGGACATCCATTTAAGAAAACAGGTAGTAGTACAAGCTTGTTTCAAGAAGGTGTACGCTGTCCTACGTATTAAAATCGATATTTTGTTCAAGTAAATGAAAGTTGTCGTACATTTTCAAGCATGCGATTTTTTTTGGCACATACCTGGATGACATCGCCGGCGCGGAAGCCAACGAAAACCTCCTTCCTAGTCATGGGATGGGGCTCATTACGGTAACCATTGCCAGGAAGCCCGGAACCCTGGGATAAAGATGTTTGTGGTTTTGGTAGTGTATAACTGCAATTCGGCAGATTGCGTTTGGCAAACTTTCTCAGTACACGAATGGCAGGTTACCATTGTCCTTCAAAAGGAAAGTGTATAACGGCTGCAGTTTACTGGTACTTACCTACGGGACAGAAACTAAATGGCTCGGTGAAAGGTTTACACATAAATTCTGGACAATACAGCGAGCAGTGGTACGGAAAATGGCAGATTTCACATTAAATGGGCGCAGGCAGTGCTTGTAATGCGAAGGCATCATAACCGTTGGTCATTAAAGGTAGTAGAGTACGTCTCTGTTAAAGCAATAGTGGCCAGGGGCGCGAGAAGTTGGGTGGGAAGGTGAGACGTAGCGCAATTAGCACGGGATGGGGATAATTGGAGATATATAGGACAGGTCTTTGCCCTGCAGTGAGTGTGGACAGCCTGTGCTGCTGCTGTTGCTGCAGCAGCAACAGCAGCAACAGCTGAAGCTCATGATGAACGTTTCTTTGTGAACAGAAGTAGCGTCAGTGGCGACCTTGTTGTGGAGTGGAAACGGGCTTCCTGTATATTACATCAGACATGCGTGACGTTCACTTCGTATGTGTTCTTGTTTTGATGTTCTTGCTCTCTTGAGAGACTGTTCTATGAGCCAGTCGCACCACACTCGCAGCGCGCACAGAGAGAGCCGCGCCCCCAATTCTTGACGTGGCAGCGAGCGAACTCATTGTGTTTCGAACAAAGATCTCCGATTGCACCACCGGTGTACTTATTGTTTTTCCTGTGTTCTACGTTGCGGAATCAATATTTTATTTAGCGATGCATTTACTGGCCGAACTGCCCATAACCCGCTGAGCAGAAGCTGCGTTAGCCCGCCCGTCCCTCATGGCCTCTGCAACAGCGTCGAGACCGCGTTCCTGTGAAGGTATTCCATTTTGCGTGCTCTTGGCGTTTTAATGCAATTGCATAATGGAGCTTGCGTCGAAGTAGAGTTGTGGCAAGAATTGATCATATATAGATAACCCCGCGAATTGCAAAGGTTAAAGCAATACAAAGGTTGATTCCTATTCCGTAGCAACTAATCGTAACATAAGTTAAACTGGGCCTCATAGGAGCAGCGGTAGATCTTTTCCACTAAAGCAGGTTTAAAAAGTCCTCGTTTGCACCTTAGCAAAATACAACATCAACCGGTATTTTTTGCAGTGACTAATGCGGAAGCTCTGCGGTAGTTTGTTTCACGACCTACAGCGTGCCGCCATATCGTTGTGACAATCTTCCTTGCGCCAACAAAGCTTCTTAAACGTACCGCGCGTGGCGCTCAATACGTTACGGAAATATCTTGATAAAGATCAGATCGGATAACTCTTTAACAAAACGTGTTAACAAAATCTACAAATTTCGCTATTGCGTCTCTGACGGGTGGGTAGATTGACATCTGGAATATTCCATGCGATATGTTGGCTCCAATAGGGAACTCGCGCATCGCCAACATTGTCTTTCGCGTGGACTTGCGTGTTCTAGTACCGTGCGTCTTGCTTGCATATTTTTACCGACGCAGGTTACAAGCTTTAGTGCATCAGTGTATCAGTTGGATGCACTCCCCTGTGAGTGCGTTGCAAGAGTACGGTGAACTCTGAACGCTGTAAACGAGCCTGCCCCTTTAACGATGTCATTCATTACCATGAAGGAAGTGTGAATAAATTGCCGGTGAAATATTGATTAAAGCACTTCCGTGTAAAGCGGCTCAGGATTGCCTCCGGATTCCTCAGATTGATTTGTGGGGTTTAACGTCCCAAAACCAGCTGTTATTATGAAAGACTCCGTAGTAGAGGGCGCCGAAAATTTTGGCCACCTGGGGTTCTTTAACGTGCACGAACATCGCACAGCACATAGGCCTCAACATTTCGCCTCCATCGAAATGGTGCCGCCACGGCCGGGATTTGATCCCGCGACCTTCGGATCAGCAGCCGAGTACCATAGCCACTAGACCACCGTGGCGGCGCCTGGATTTCTCAGAGCAACTCGTGCAGAGAAATAAAGTGACCGGGCCTAAAAAAAAAAACAATTCTTGAAGATCCCACACATATTGTGAATCTCCTTAACTTTAAGTTCAGCAAGAAGTGCTTTGCATCCAAAATTTGGCCGATTTTGCATTTGCACAGAAGTCCTGACCCTCCGTGACAATACGAGCGGGCTCTGAAGACGACACGACCACCATCGTAGCTCAGTTGGTACAGCACGAGACTCGTAAGCAGAAGGTCGTAGGTTAACTTCACACCGACGAAAGGTTTCCTTCCCTCTACTTTAATTCGTTTTGGTTTTTATTACAACTACTACACTACAGCTAAAACTAAAATTATTGCCCCCTGACGCCTTGCTTCGCCTCACTGTCCGTTTCGATTCATTACCTTGAGCCCTGCAGTGAAACGATACCTTGGTCCATTCCGCGCCCTTCACTATGCACAATAAATGGTACTCACGCCGAATTTGAGCAGAACGTCGCATTCTTCCTGGCTCATCAGTCCATCGGCGACCAGTCTCTGCGGGCCGTTCAGGCAGTCCTCGTCCATCGCCACCTTTATTCCAGCGTCGAGAAAATCCTTGTCGCAGTGAGGCACCTGGCCCTGCATTAAAAGAACGAATGCTTCAAATAATTGGACAGCGTTAACCAGCAGATGAGAGCATTTTGCTTATCAAACAAACAACATTTATTGGGAAGTCCATAATCATTCTGAACTTATTGGCACAAGACTTCTTAAAGCATCTGTATAGCGTAAATGTATATCCGTTGGGACCAAACTTAATGCTTTCACGTACGCTTAAAGGGCACTAGAATAAACACTTTTTCCTTGCATTAGTCAGTTCGCTTTTCAAAAAAGGAAAAACACCAGCCTTGCATGAAGAATACCCATGGTTAGTTTCGAAATGCCAAAAAGAAATGAAAGAGGTGGTGATGCCGCCTTGATGTTCCGGCATTAAGCGCGTGACGCCACAGACATTTGACGGCGTCGGCGGAGGCCTACATAAGTAATTATCGGTAAGAAGGACCTACATTGTATTTTCTAAGAAATCCATAGACTCAACACAATGAGTTCTAGAACATTAGATTGAGCATTTTTTTTTTGAGAATAGAAAACAAAAACAAAAGGAAATGGCCAGAACCAAGGTAGTGAGGTGTAAGCATCTGCATTTCCGAAAAAGTCCTGCAGATCCCGCACATAGAGGGAATCTGTGTCATGCGAAGCAGTCAGAGAATGAATTATCTATTTCGAATTGCTATGACTAGTTGTTATTCAGTTGACCATTATGAATAGTATCAAGGGCATCGTTGAAAGCGCATGAACCTGAATAACCAGGAACGTCAAGATCACCACTGCTGCTGTATGGTATGCCATGGTATGACGTAATATTGGAACTCATGCCATTCATCCACAGCCGTCTGTTTTTTCGGAGGAAAATGCACGCCGGTGTGCTGATGTGGGTTTAATAAGCGTCGTCCGTTAAAGTGTCCTTATGGGATCGAGTAAAGTTGGACGAAAGCATCGCAAGAGACAGCAAAACATATGCACAGCTTATTACATTGATATGACAGCTTTTAAATATACTATAAGCGTATTTCACACTATGCAAACGCCATCATCACTACTGGTGGTGCAACACGTCTATTTACATCATATGCCGTATGGGGAGGATCAGCCGTAGCCTTATGGTAGTGCGCTTGCTTGGCGGCTCAGGGAGCGGGCCCGGTACCGTGCCTATCTTCCACTTGGTAGGTTGTATGTGTGTCTCCGTGCTTGTTATGTACGTATTTCAGTCGCGGGCTACAACAAACAGTACGCCTTTATTTTTTGTGTGCGCTAATGATACGTGAAATGTCAATTTTAATTGGTCCTTCATCGACATAGTCTGTATCCAATCTGAACACCTGTAGCGCATGACACTGGCCGAGCATACTGGTATGAGGCACACGTGCTTGCAGTATCGTTAGTCCTAACGTACGCGTCGAGTGTGTCATGTTAGTGACGAGAAGAGCAGTCATTCGTGTTCGTCATGCATTGATACCCTGCCATAGAAATCTAGGGGTGTACCAGATGAGCAAGACAACGGGGAGACCACCGAGGCGAAGACAGGTCATATCTCAAAACCAGGATATGTTTATGAGAGACGCTGTAGTAGAGGGCTCCGGAAATTTCGACCACCACGGGTTCTTCAACGTGCACTGTCGTCTCAGAGCACACGGCCCTCAACTTTGCACCTCCGTCGAAATGCAGCCGACGCAGCCGGGATTCGATCCCACGACCTTCGAACCAGCCGCTGGGTGTCATTGCCAGTAGATCACTGCGGCGGTACAACGGCTAGGTAGGTAGGTACATAGTAGATAGATAGACGGCTATAGATATGGTAATAGTGACCTAAATTTATCATATAGATGCTTTGCACTTAAGAAAAAAAAAGCGCGTTTTATATGCTGTTTGGGGCACCGCTTCTTTTGGACGTTCAGATGACCGTGTTTGTATTTAAACACCCCTAGACGGCAGGCTGGATTTTCCGATACCCACGGTAGAAGATCTGCTCCAACGCCCACCTTTGGACACATCGGCCATGTGTCGACGTATGCCTGGCGGTCGTTGTCGAAGTGAAGCCTCGAAAGTGAAGGCTCCTTGGTAGCTCCCCGCATCTCCGGTGAGTTGATATTGCTCGCAACGCGATCGCACCTTGGGTGCCTTGGTTGCCACGGCTGCTGCAGTTCGGGCAGGCAGAACTTGCGCTCTCGGCCTCGTCTGTCACACACGGGATCGAGCGGGCCCAGTTTCCGAAGCGCCGACAGCCGCACCGCACCACGACGGGTCAGCAATGGGGCTTGCACGCCGTCCTGGTTCAAGAGGGTAGACATCAGGAACCTAAAGAACAATTGCATTATCGGTACTACGTTTGCCGCCATATTTTGTCTTCTTCTTTGTCATCTTCCTGCAGTCGGTCGGCTGGTCCGAGATGTTTGCTTGCTTTCTCCTTGGTAAATGGCACTTGTGCACTACAGGCGAATGCCCACGAATCCGAGATGTCTTGACGCAACCAACCACGGGTTACGTAATCGAGATGGCTGTTTGTATGGATGGAGAAACAAGACCATGTGGAAGCCGAGGATACACTATTCAAAATTTGCAAACTCGATCAGATAGATCAGCACTTAATTATTTTTTATCGTTAGAACTTAGCGTGATCAAAATTTCCAGAGCCCTCCACTACGGCGTCTCTCGTAATCAGAGCTGGGTTTGGGACGTTAAACCCCACATAGCAACTTAGCGTGATCCTGTAAGTTGAGTACATTATTACTGGCTATTTCATTTCTAGAAATTTTGTCTGTTACGTCAGTATAGCCGTGAGTGGCTGCCGACGATTTATTCTGACTCGCAGAAAAAAGAACATAGAAGGCAGTCGCTCAGATGTTGGCGCAAGCACTGGCTCAACGCGTGAGGTGCGTTCGTACCCGAAAGCGCCAGTCCATTCGCGCGCGCACTTCTTCGTTATCGTCTTCTGGCGACATATAAATATGTGCATATAGTTTGCTTCTTCATTACCCAACTCTGTGGGTGGTTGCCCCTATACCTACAAGGACCCTTCTTCATTACACCGACACTTTAGAAAACAAACTGCGGGTGGTTTGTGCAAGTTATGGCAATTGAAGCACAGAGGGTTGAAATGGCGAACAAAACAAGAGACCAGCGATAAGTAGATTTCACGTAACCGTTACGGTTTATTGGCCGAGGGACGGACGCACTATTTCCAAGTTATGCGAAAAAAAATTCACAGCATATCGAAAAATCTCATATGCCACGTATACCTCGTATCCAATAATCTCGTATGAATCGTACGAGAACACGTATGATTCATATGTGTTCATACGAGGTTATTGGACATGCGCCGTGAGGTTTTTCGATAGGGATATCCGCGGAGTGAATGATGATGAGTGGGCGAAGCTCCGGAGGTTCATCGTAGATCGTGCCGAGTTCCGGATTAATTTAGTTAACGCGCATGCTACGAATCCTTATGGTTCAACTACGCACAAGTGAAATCTCCCACCGGCACTTCATTGCAAGTCAAGATCCAGTGCCTATATATGTATATATGGGTGGCTAGTGAACGGTTCTCCAGCGCGAGCAGTCGGTATTTTTCAATCAAGAAACTCGCTAGAAGACGCTGCCTGCGTCAAGCTTGTCTCTCTCGGATGAGGGCGCGTTCTCCGTCTTTGCGAGCTGGTAGCGCGTTCATCGATGATGATTCATTGAGGTTCGGTTAGGAAAGGACGCTAATTTCTGCAGCCCATGTACGGAGCACGGCTAAGCGTCCGTGGGGGTGGGGGAAGGGGAGTGAAAGAGATAGAGAGGAGAGAAAGGCCGTAGTGGAGGCACGGCGGAGGGCTCCGGAAATTTAGACCACCTGGGGTTCTTTAACGTGCACTGACAACGCACAGTACACGGGCCTCTGGCATTTTCGCCTCCATCGAAAATGCGACCGCCGCGCGTTCATCGAAGAAAGAGCGTTTCCATAGTCAACGCGCGCCTTTCGCTCTCTCTGTCTCTCTCTCTCACTCACAAGACAGTAGATGGAAGAGTGAGAGAGCTCGCGCGCCGGGAGGCACGCGCCGAGGGCGCGCCTCCCACACGAGCCCTCCTAGTAGCGCGTTCCTAGTAGGTAACGCGCTACTAAAACGGACGGACAGACCCAAACCTTAAGGAGCTTCGCCCCTAAAATACATACTGCTCGTTCCTCGTTATTCTGCGCACAAATGAAGCACAGGTCTCTGCCATCAGGAGCGTCTACGGTACTACGATGTACCTACCAGATTTGCGAACGGGACGGATCGCAGTCGCGGTACTTTCACCGCCGACGCGCTCATGGCCGTCATACGGCTCGATTTCGAAGGCGTAGCGAAGCCTTTTAAATGCGGAGCATTTCTTAGTCGCACGATGTCGCGCTTCGGCGTCGGCGGCGCCGTCAACACCCCCACTGAGGATGCGCGGCTGGTCTCGTGCCGGCCCACTGGGCGTTCAGCAAGCCGAGCATGCGCAGTGGGGTTGCGGACCTCTCCCCCGTACTCCTCGCCCTCGAACGCGGGCGGTGTGTATATAAGCGGCGGAGCGCGCGTTCGGAATTCAGTCAAGGGCGTCTTTGCGGACCTCTCCCCCGTACTCCTCTCCCTCGGATGCGGGCGGTGGGTATATAAGCGGCGGAGCGCGCGTTCGGAATTCGATCCATCACTCAGGCAAGCGCGACGCTCTGCGAAACGGCAACGCCGAGCTGCGGATTCTGAACTTCGTGCACGAGAAGCAGCGGCGAAACGTGAGCAGCGAGATTTAAGACCCCAGGTACGTGAGCGAGAAGCGGCGTGCAAACGTCGTCAACGAGACGCGACCTCGGACGCTGCTCGTGGACGCAAGCCCCCACCTTGGTGACGTCCAATACAACGATGGCGGCACCAAGCAATAAAGACACACTTTAGCTTTACACCCCCTGCCTTCGCTTCTTCTTCATTCAATAAATAAGAATAATAAAGACGAAATAACAATTAAGCATTCCCAAACCATACCCAATTACGCAACATTCACGCGACACCCCCACAATTCTGGGACGCATTTACTCGAGTTCCCCCGTGGGAAGATGCGAGCGGCATTTTTTTTCTCGAGTATAAATTATATCCAGTGAGCCTTCGGAAGCCAGCCGTCGATCGCAACAGCTTACCGTGTCGCTGAAAGTGTATTCCTCTTCTTTTCGCACATGTAAGCGAAGAATACGAGGCGTGTAGGCTGGCGAGCTCCACTAGCACGGGTACGGCCGTTCGATAGGGGAAAACACAGGTGAGGCGGCGCGCTATGACTCACGTCGATTGAGGCTCGTAGTTCAGGGAGGCACCGTTCGTTAAACGTACACTGCACGAGTTTGTATGCGAATGCTTGTACGCTTCTACGTGGAAGTCGTAGGAAGGTCGCTGCTACGTAGTTGCATCGAAAAGCACTTCACAAAGCGGCTGTCTTCTTCAGTCGTCCGTTCACATCCCAGCCGCCATGTTTGTAGCTGCGAATGCGAGCGTCACATGTGTGAGGAAGAGTGAAATTGCACTTTACTCTCGTATGCCACAAGAGTACACGGAAATTTCACTCTCCCAGATGAAGGTAGATTACAAAGGCAACATCACTCTCTCGTTTCTTGAAGAGTGAGCAATATATTTCACTCCATCGAACCGTATTGCTAGAGCAGAACGACGCCCTCAAGAGTAGCTCGGCCGTTTCACTCCTGCGACACCGGCTGCAGTTTTTAGAGTGCAGTTATGGCCCTCTGAGCCTTCCGTACCAACGGAACAGCAACAGACGCTGGTGCAGTGGGAGTCTGTGCCGCGCTGTTTTAATGCGGCGCTGACAAAGAACAACTTATCAGTTTTGCGAGCGGCTCCTAAATAAGCTTGAGAATAACAACACCGTGAGTGAGTTGGCATGCCTTATCGCTATATTTACCATCCGGATATTCCATCCTTAGTCGTACTATCGCAACTAACACAGTTACCACCGAGTCACTTCCTCTGTCGCTTATGCGCTGGCTGGAACGAACAGTTACATCTACATTTCAAGCTTGCTATCCAGGTACAATTCATCCCCGCTAAAGCTAAGCACATCTTAACGCTGTAACGTTAAGGAGCTCGCGTCGAAGAAATCCGGGCGTGAGCGTCTGCGTTAACGGAGAATTAATCACCTCGAGGTAACGCCATTTCCCGAAGCAACCGACCAAGAAAGTCATCCGCCCTGGCGCAGGTGTATTAGCGAAAACCATTGAATTTCTCAAGATAAAATCCGTTAAAGAAAATTGTAGCCTACGACACAGCCAACCTGCGCCCGTGACGGCTCTGACTGCAATTTGAACAATCGAGAAAAACGTAATTTTCCTACGATGAGGCGATGCGAACGAGGCGCACTGACGCTATAGCGCTCCGCTTTTAAATGCGAAGTTTAGCCGTTCTCGACCTTTCTTCTACTTAAGAGCAAAAATAATCTTGATTATTGAACCCCTTCCGTTCCTTTCAAAAGAAGCGACATTGAGCTTTGAGCCCTTATATCTGTTTAAATCTTTAGGTGTACCTTTTGACGAAAGCCTGAGCTGGACACCGGAAGCTCGTAAAGGCACAGCCAGTACACATCCTATACAACTTTGCTGCACAACCGCATTTCCTTTACTCCGAGTAACGGAGGTAATCGGGTGCGCCGATTTTCGTAGCATGACGTGTAGTCTCTCGAGGGCTTTTGCTGAGAGGGAGTTTGTCAGCTCCATGGAAGGCCAGCGTTCCTGTTTTTAAGTTTATCTCGTCGGAGAGAATGAAATCTTCCTTTCGAAGTTCATATGGTCAACCAACTGTGGTAAAAAAATTGGCAGATCCCACGTGCAGTGGGAATCAAGGAAATGCGAAGCACGCATAAGGAACGTAAAATGGATTTGCATTGTTGTCTCGCTATACCGAGTTTGGTACATATGAAGTTAACGAAACGGCCACAAGAGCACCAAGACTGTGGCATGTAAACCATGTCGCTCATACACGCATGTCATGATTCTAACGCTATGACTTGTCATTTACGTTCGTCATGCTGTCGTGTTGTGCCATAGCAATTTTGGTATACATCCCATTAACGAAATGCGTGGCATGTGGATCATGCCGCTCATGATATGCATGTCACGATTTCCATTTTATGACATGTCATTTATGATCGTCATGCAGTGTTGTATCATACGAATTTTTGTATGCATCCCCTTAACGAAACGGCAGTATAGCGCCAGGACCGTGGCATGTAAATCATGCCGCTCATGACATGCATGTCATGCTTTTCATGTTATGACCTGTCATTTACGTTCATCATGCAGTCATGTAGCATGCCAATTTTCGTATACATCCCATTAACGAAACGCATGGCATATAAATCATGTGGCTCATGACATGCATGTCACGATTTTCATGTTATGACCTGTCAGTTACGTTCGTCATGAAGTCATGTTGTGCCGTACCAATTTTCGCATACATCCCATTAGCGAAACGGCCAGGAGAGCACCAAGACCGTGGCATGTAAATCATGCCGCTCATGACATGCATGTCATGATTTTGATGTTATGACCTGTCATTTATGTTCGTCATGCCGTCATGTTGTCACATACTAATTTTCGTAAACATCCCATTAGCGAAACGGCCAGGAGAGTACAAAATCGTAGGCGGCTAGATAGATAGATAGATAGATAGATAGATAGATAGATAGATAGATAGATAGATAGATAGATAGATACGCTCAAAGTCGCCGAAATTCGCTAAAATATGCTTCGCATTTAAAACAGGAGCTTGCTGAAACTGTGCACTACCGCCGCCATCTGTGCACCAAATTTGCAGTTCTCTGCACAGCTTTCGAGATTGGTGTACTTCTATGCGCGATTTTGGAGGCGGTGTGTTTGCACATCATGTACCCGGATTAATACCGGTTACTATCGCGAAGGGTAGCCAGAAAATCACTAGCTGGCAACACGAACGCTGCAAGATGGTGGCGCTTTCAAGAAATCCCCATCGCGTTTTTTTTCCTATTTTTTTAAAGCTTCCTCGCCGATCCCCCTCCAGGGAGCCCCGTGAGGAGCTCTGAGTCCGTATGTCCACTCTATGCTCGAGGCCGAATCGATTTTCTCGCGCCGACCGTCTCTGTGGAGTGATCTGGGTACTTCACTTTGTCGCCAAGTGGCGCCACCAGTACATCACTGTGTTCCTTTGTACAGAGACAGAAGCACCAACAGGACGAGATTTTGGCTGTTCTGAATCGGAAAGCAGGCAAGTATGCTAAATGACCCGAAAGAATTTCATCTGAAATGTTGCGGTTCAAGTAAACCATGGAGTGAAAATAAATTTCCTTCACCTCCTCGTAGTTTACATCGCAAACAAGGATTCTGGAGAAGTAAACATAAACTAAAGCTAAATGATGTGCGACGCCTAGTCTTGAGACAAAAGGAAGAAAACGTACGTTAGTTGATTGATTCATTTGTGGGGTTTAACGTCCCAAAATGAGCTCTGATTATGAGAGACGCCGTAGTGGAGGTCTCCGGAAATTTCGACCACCTGGTGTGGTTTAACGTGCACTGACATCTCACAGCACACGGGCCTCGACATTTCGCCTCCATCGAAATGCAGCCGCCGCGGCCGCGATTCGATCCCGCGACCTTCGAATCAGCAGCCGAGTGCCACAACCACTGGACCACCTTGACGGGGCCATATGTTGGTCAATTCCCACTAGACGCATGTATATCGAAAGCCGAGCAGCAATAAATATTAGCCACGCCCGCTTTCACCGAAGGTGTGTTCACGTCATCATCATCCGGTCTGCGCCCACTGCTGGGCAAAGGCCTCTCCCATAGATCTCCGATTATCTCGGTCTTGTGATAGCTGCGACCAATTAATCCCCGCAAGCTTTTTCAACTCATCTGCCCCCCTAACTTTCTGCTGCCCCTTGCCATGCTTGCCTTCATTCAATAGGAATACATTCTGTTACCCTTAATGACCAACGGTTGTCTTGCTTCCGTATTACATTCCCCGCCCACGTCCATTCATTCTTCTTAATTTCTGTTAATATGTCGTATGTATGTTTGGCCTCTAAACCACTCCCCTCTCTTATATCATTTTCCATTCCTTGCTCGCGGGGTTGTACTCAACTTAAGCTGAAACCTTGTGGTCACGTAGTCTTCCAAAAATTTTCTTACGCATAATTCATTCGATTTGTCAATCATTCGAGCGTATGAAGCACCACCTAGGGCACGACCACCTCCAGCTTTCCTCTCGTATTTGGTGCCCAGACGAAATGAATGTATGGGGCTATGTCTGCATGACTATTCGTTTGTGGTCGACTGAGTCTGCTCTTTCGTACTGCGCCTTCTTGGGTACCGACGGTCGCCTATCATTTCATTTTATCCTCAAGTTCTTTCCCAAAGTATTTTGAATTACGAAGCGAAGCGCGATTTTGGCGTCGGCATCTGCATAACACCACAGTGTAGCCGTTCACCGATGGCGCCCATTTTCTTGGGTGATCATATCGTGGTTTTGGGACGTAATACTATATGAAACACCGACATCAAACATACGAAACATCGGCGCGTGCTTACGCCTGTAAAACCTTCTCGAACTTTCCGGATACACTGCGTGCTGCCGCCATGTCTCGTTTCTCTTTGCGAAAGCCACGCATTGGGCTCGCTAGCGAAAAGGAGGTCAAGTTGTTTGTTTTTAGAAGTTTTCAATCGTGTCGCCAGCACGTATCACCGCTCCACGTGCGTATGCATCTTTTTTCCTTGAAGAGACAGTAACGTGGAAAACGATATCTCTCCGATTCGTAGTCTAGCTTTTCGCAATACCAAAAGCACCAGTCTTGCGAGAAGGAGACCCTCGGTTAGCCAGGAAAATGGTAAAAAGAAAATACGGCTCATGACGCCGCTTTGATGTCGCAGCACAAAAGCGCGTAACGTCACAGATATTTGACGACGTCTCCTATAGATTACTATTTATCGGTAAGAAAGACCTGTGTTGCGTTCCCAGGAAGCCAGAGACTTATAACACAGGAAATTTCGGAGCACCCGATGGAGCGATTATGGCGAGAATACGAGAATAGAAGTTGGCCTTGTGACACCTTTAGCGAAGTTCCGGCACGAATTTCAAAGCACGTTCATTTTCTCTTAATACTGAACATGAAATGTCGAACTTAACGACATTCGAGATCTACAAATATAAGTTATCTTTCTAAACCACTTCGCATTTTCCCTTCTTTGTCCCTTTAAAATCACGTATCGCGTACGCCCGCATATCACGAGTGCGTATCGCACTTGAACGGGTATTGAGAAACTGTAGACTGTAAACTGTAGGTTTATTCTCAGTTGCTAGTCGGCGTTCGTGGTGTTCACTTCTCTTCTTGTGTCCGTGTCCTGCACGCCTCTTCTTTTGATTATGGAATGTTACCAACTCGCTCAACTTTCTGTCCTTTTGTAGACGAGTGTTCCACGCGGTAGTGGACCCGTCTATTCAGCTGATGCTATTCAGGCTCAATGCCCGAGGCAGAAGGCAAACAGGGGCAATGATGGCTATACACAGATTAGAACGGTGAAATATGCTAAATCCCTCCCTTCCTACCGCGGATGCCGCTAGCCTGACGGCAACCTGAAAATTGACCGAACGATGTATAAAGGTCTTCGTACGAGAGACGTGAACGACTTCTGTGGTTCGACGAAGGTGGTCAGTGACGGAGTGAAGCGGAGTTACCAGACATTTCACTGGTGAAGTTTGCTGCACGACGATGTATCGGGCAGCATACCACTGAAGAAGCTTTTCACAGTATGTGCGCTGTCATACACTCTGTGAAAAATTCACTGTTGTTGGCAGCACGTACCTGTGTCATGAGACACCTTAAACTCTAACCTTAAAGCATTAGGAAAGAACAGTACGCGCCAAAGAGGAAGGTGGAAAACCCACGAATATAGGGAATTAGGCGTGTGAGTCAAATGACTGTTACTCATTCACGTGTATAAGTTGTATTTAATAAGGAATGTATACGGCATAGGTCATCAAGCGAGTTTGCTCTAAGCAACCCAGTCCATCCTCCAAACAGTTTCAGGAAAGCCAGCTTCAGCAAGCCTCTCCGCGCAGGGCGTCCTCCAGTCGTATGTGCCACATTTTGAGGCGGCCACTGTAAAGGAAAGTGTAGAGAATGAGCGCGGCTTAGCTCAGTTATAGGGCCGGTTATGCAAGCGAAAGCTAGTTGTGCTACGTTGCTAAGCTGGAATGGGCTCATATAGACAACCACGTGTTTCGCATTGTTTGCGTGGTTTATTCACGGTTTGGCTTTACGGCAGCACACACTTCTATACGGTAGACGCAGCTTGCCGTTATCGCTGTTGCGAACGTGCACACAACTTTAGCACAGATGGACCAGCGCCCTCACTCACTATACCGTCGCGCGACCATTCCAAAACGGCTGAACAGACGCAACTGAAGCGACTGTAGCGCTAACCCGCTAACCGATGTGCCAGAGAGAGCTTGGAGAGAGCGGCGAGTCACGTGATTACGGCTAGTGAGGTAGCGGTAGTCTGCAGTGCAGTGGCTGCCGTCGGGACAGCAACGGCGACAGAGCGCACACACACACACACACACACACACACACACACACACACACACACACACACACACACACACACACACACACACACGCGCGCGCGCGCATACGTAAGGTGGTGGAGCGTGCCTAGCCGCGCGGTATCTATCCGTCTCTTCAAGGCCAAGCGGAGATACACGGCGAAACTCGCTCGACTGGGCCAGTAAAGCTTTCGCTTTAAAGAAACTTATTTCAGTGGCGTGGACATGCACTTGCTGTGAGAACAATCCGCAGTGAGAACAAACGGTATACGGTGAACATCACGCGTCGCAGAACAATTTTACTGTTCGGTCGTTGCAGCCACTGAAAATTAAAGACCATCACGCTGTGCATTCCTTATATCGTGTCCGTTCTGCGATGTTGCTGAGCGCGTGGGTCTAACAAGGTACGACCCAGAAGGTTGTGCCCAAGAGGCCGAACGCAGCAGTCGGGATAGGCAAGACCTAACTGCATATATACGCTTGCCTATGAGGCCGAGGACAAATGCCAACGTCCCAAATGCACTTGAATGATTTGGCGAGGCTGAATAGGTGGCAGAATATATGTGTTTTGGAGAAATTTCGCTGGGAAATCACATAAACTAGGATGCGTGGCAATCATTACTTTCTCAACATTATGTACAACTTCTCTCGCACGCGCTCAAAGTGTCATCCGGCCGAACTAGCTTTTACCTCTAAAAAGAAGCTTGCAGTGTGACTACCTGATTGTTGCCATTGCCACCGTAGGAAATGTTTCAAGTCTACGCTATTCTTAGCGTTGCCTCTGATAGCGGTCTTATTATGATTCATTGGTGCGTAAGTATGTTCCATCCACCCCATTGCATAATGCCTGCGCTCGTTCAAAATGGTTGTAGTAAATAAATAACTGAAGCCATCACAAAGCAGGTTGCTCAAATATTTAAATATTCCGAGTATTTCATGAAAGAGCGTCCCGTTCCATTCGCTTTCCGAATCGAATATCCGCTGGTCGCCCACCCGAAAAATTTCCGAATAACTTACGAATATTCTAATGTTAACTGCATCGAAATAAATAAAAAAAAAGATGTTG
Source organism: Hyalomma asiaticum (assembly GCA_013339685.2). Classification (NCBI taxonomy): domain Eukaryota; kingdom Metazoa; phylum Arthropoda; class Arachnida; order Ixodida; family Ixodidae; genus Hyalomma; species Hyalomma asiaticum. Next base: position 57,766,943 of record CM023491.1, read on the forward strand.
CGGAAGCATTGTAAACTTGTCCTCTTCGGACATGCTATTGACATAAAAGACGGCAGTTTACGTAATGCAGCGCGCTACAACACTCAGGACGCATAGTTCCTTCGTTTCTACGAGGACCAATTGTGCCTGTGAACACTCTTGTGGATGCGAAGGGCATATCCACTCCACGTACTACCTCCGCGTCTTTAGTTTTAAAGCTACGAGTCAGATCACATGAACACATACGTTCATTGTGAACGGAGCATTCGGGAAGTATTCAAAATAAATCAAATATTGTATTTGCTACTATCGCAGCCCGACCTCTATGCATTCTGTTCGGTCTTAAAGGGACTGATAACCGATTTTTAAGGACCCTTCTTTTTATAGCGCAATGGAAAGCTCGCCCTCTGTACTGTTTTCACCTGCAGCGGTTACTTCCAAAAGCGCGTGGATATTGCGCACGCGGAATTTTTCGATCTGAGAAGCCTCTAAAAAAGGCAGAGTGCGCGCTCTAGCAACGTTGAAAAGTGATCGCGATGCCGATAATCCGGCTCGCTTCCGGACGTCGTTCCGCTTTCGTATGAGTGAGCGTAGCTGTGATTAACCACCTGCACTTTGACCTGTTCAACTACTTTTCGAAATAAAAAGACAGTGCAGCGAGCTAGCATTGTTTGTAAGGCCGATCTTGTATTTTTAAGGCGTTCTTTCGCGTGTCCGCGCCTACTTCATGAATGGCCGGGCTCCGGCGCTGCTACTCTGGCCATAGCCGAGCCAAGCCAGGCCAGCTAGATCCGAAACCACGCTTTCGCACGTGACGGCAGAAGCGTGCAGTAGCAACGCGCGCTACAAGCGAAGGGTTATCTTCACACTGTAAGTGACAAAAAGCTTATAATATCAAAAGTTTCATGCGGTCCGATACTAATAAACAGATAAAATATTGCGTAAATTTGTAGAAGGTCACGTGACCGCACTCTAACTCTAGTTCGTATGTTTGCCGCTTGAGTTACCAAACGTCAGTTTTCACGACTTTGCATGAAGAAATAAAAACATAAACCCCTGTTTATTGATGAAAAGTGGTGTCGTTTGAGCCAATGAAACACACAATCTTTTCGCCAGTGGGGTCATCTCAGTTCAAGTTTTGGGTGGTTGTTCGGTTCTTATTGTGTGACTTGCATTTTACGGAGTTTTCGTGATTCGTACGCACGTATAAGTCATAGCAAACAATAGCGAAGAACCGCACTACGTCATAACATTGTAGTACATCCTGATATGCAAAAAAAAAAGATTTAATCACTACACTGTACCTGCACTACGCCAATCTGTGCTAACAAAGCTTTCTATTTTTCGCTTTATACAGGCGAACGTGTTTAAGATGTCCTTTACGCTATAATATGTAGCGCACAATGTTTCACCCATCAGGCTGTGTATATGTTATATCGTGTCCGTTCTGCGATGTCGCTGAGCGCGTGGGTCTAGCAAGGTACGACCCAGAAGACTGTGCCCAAGAGGCCGAGCGCAGCAGTCAGGATAGGCAAGACCGAATATATATATATATATATATATATATATATATGAAATTATATATCGGCATTCGTCTTGGACCTCACAGACAAGCGTATATACATATATATATATATATATATATATATACGCTTGTCTGTGAGGCCCAAGACGAATGCCGACGCCCCAAATGCACTTGAATGATTTGGCGAGGCTAAATGGGTGGCAGAATATATGTGTTTTGCAGAAATTGCGCTGGGAAATCACATAAACTAGGATGCGTGGCAATCATTACTTTCTCAACATTATGTACAACGTCTCTAGCACGCGCTGAAAGTTAGTGTCATCAGGCAGAACTAGCTTTTACCTCTAAAAAGAAGCTTGCAGTGTGACTACCTGACTGTTGCCATTGCCACCGTAGAAAATGTTTCGAGGCTGTTGTACGCTATTCTTAGCGTTGCCTGTGATGGTGGTCCTATCATGATTCATTGTTGCCTGAGTATGTTCCATCCACCCCATTGTGTAATGCCTGCGCTCGTTGAAAATGGTTGTAGTAAATAAATGACTGAAGCCATCACAAAGCAGGTTCTTCGAATATTTAAATATTCCGAGTATTCCATGAAAGAGCGTGCCGTTCCATTCGCTTTCCGAATCGAATATCCGCTGGTCGCCCACCAGAAAAATTTCCGAATAATTTACGAATATTTCTAAATGTTAACTGCATCGAAATAAATAAAAAAAGATGTTGCGGAAGCATTGTAAACTTGTCCTCTGCGGACATTCTATTGACATAAAACACGGCAGTTTATGTAATGCAGCGCGCTACGACACTCAGGACGCATAGTTCCTTCGTTTCTACGAGGACCAATTGTGCCTGTGAACACTTTTGTGGATGCGAAGGGCACATCCACATCCTTCATGTACTACCTCCGCGTCTTTAGTTTTAAAGCTACGAGTCAGATCACATGAACACATACTTACGTTCATCGTGAACGGAGTTCGTCATTCGGGAATTATTCAAAGTAAATCAAATATTATATTATCCACTACAGCAACTCGACTTCTATGCATTCTTTTCGGTCTTAAAAAAATGGCTATTCGCACACACACATTAGAAAGGCCGTGGTTGTCACTAATCTGAGTATTATGAATAGCGTTATACGTTAACTCAGGTCTTATAGTGTGACTTGCATTTTACGGAGTTTTTGTGACTCGTACGCACGTACCAGTCATAGCAAACAATAGCGAAGAACCGCACTACGTCATAACATTGTAGTGCATCGTGCCATGCAAAAGAAAAAAAAGGATTTAATCACTACACTGTACCTGCACTACGCCAATCTGTGCTAACAAAGCTTTCTATTTTTCGCTTTATACAGGCGAACGTATTTGGGATGTCATTTACGCTATAATATGTAGCGCACAATGTTTCATCAAACCGTCTTGTATAGGGTGGACACGATCTCTATGTTCGTTCCTCGTGTGGTGTCTGAATTCTTGATTTGTGAATTCACCAATTAATATGAGGATAAAATAACAAGCACATGAAACTTGTAAACGCCTAACAAATTATATTGACTGATTTATTGGTTAACCTTAGGAAGCTTGACAAGTGTGACGGCAGTGCGCACACAAAAGTACTGGAGAGTCGTTATGAAACGTTCATGCTTATTACCATGCTTCCTGCTTTTTAAATGCAGCCTGCTCCATCCTGGTTCGCTTTCATGCCAATTCAGTAGAATACAGGCGAAAAGGTAATACTGTTATTCTCAGCACAAAATAAGCACTTACAGTTGGCCCGGAATGTCAATACAAAACCAGATCGACAGCTTTCTGGGGATAGCCGACTTGCAGAAAAAGCCGCATGCCTCAGCTAATCGTATCTTGCTCGGGGATAAAGCAGAAATAAGCAAACGCAAAATGGTGCCACACTTGAGGCGTTGCCGAATTCGCAGAACTTACGATTCGTGGGCTGTCTCTACTGCGTAGTTGCAACGACAAGAAAAATAAATAAAAAGAAGGCAGAATAAGAGATCCATCGAATACGCAGGAGAGAGGTAATGTGAAAATGAGCAAGAAAAAACACACAAAGTTGTCGTTTTAAGCGACAACCGCAAGAGAAACTTCCCGAAGGCCTGTGTGACTCGGTGGCATTTGTCACGCCAGAAATTCCCGAGGGAAATTTGCTGGGTTCCTTGCAGCGACAGCATAGCAGGCTGCCGTCCGGTGCCCTCTATGCGCTCCGCAAAACAGCACAATACGTGTGACGGGAAACGCTTCGGGAATTGCTTACTTTATGTCAGTTCGTTCTGTTCTGGCTGGAATGCAGCGTTTACTGCACGAAACTAAATGTCTCTCCTCGTACGCAACGCGCCTCGTTTCGGCTATATATTTCTAGCAACCATTGGTCATGAGTGACAGAACAGTTCGAAAAGTCGGTGCTTGCCTATTATTCTTCTTCTTCCATGTAACTAGGCTCAAACATTATCAATATTCACTAAGTATTGTGCTGAGAGAGATTGTCTATTCCTGGTATCTTTTTTTCCCTTGCTGGATAGTGTAGTTCATAATGTGATTTGTGAAATTAGTTCACGTATGAATTAGTTCAGTGTGAAATCTGTGCAATAGCTTGAAATCTACAATGGTAAAAGGTGTTTTTATTTTTGTTATTTATTTATGTATACGTATTTCGTTGGATGCAATTGTGAAGCGTTCCTGGCTCCAGCGTTCATTGAAGATGCGTAATGGTGCCACCGTGTATCGGCCTTTTTGCTAACAGTATCAATATGGAATGAAATGAATGAAACAGATCAATTTCGACAATTATGTTAAGCAAATTTCAAATGTTCCTTTTCGAATACCAAGTGTTTCTTGGTGGATGAGAAGTACTATCTATCTATCTATCTATCTATCTATCTATCTATCTATCTATCTATCTATCTATCTATCTATCTATCTATCTATCTATCTATCTATCTATCTATCTATCTATCTATCTATCTATGAAGATGAGAAAGCCTTTATTCATCATCGTTGTCATTCTTATATTAAGCAGCCAGTTTGAACAATGCCTCTTGCAATAATCTCCTACTCGCTCCTGTCTTGAGCAAGTTCGTTCCGTTTTACGGATGCGAAGCTGTTAGTTTCATCAGCTAACCCCAATTTCTCTCTCTCTCTCTTTCATGCTTTTCCTTCTAAGTTGTCTATCTCGTCTTGCCCCTTCCCCAGTGAGGAATAGCAATCTAGATTTCGCTGCTACTTAACTTCCCTGCATTTCCCATAACATATCTCCTCCCTCTCTCTCTCCCTCTCTGCAAATTTCTTTGGACACGTTTTTATCTGGATGACCGCGTAGCTACCATTCTGAGAAAGTAGTAATGTTGTTGAGAAGGCGTTTAGGCCCGACAATTACGAAAAAAATACGTTACTCGTTCTCATAAGAGACTGTTATTTGTGATAGGAGAGAAACATTCCCTTTCTTACTATACCGTGTAAAAGAACACTACAAAAAATGTGGCTGATCTCTCTGTCAAAGGAATGGGTATAACGCGGTAGTGAAATGTCTCTTCGCGTAAGCAGCTCAATGTTTGTTGTTATGTCGACGTGAACTTGCCCATTTCTATTGGTGTTTCGCTGGTACGGCACCGTTTGACGTGCACGAAGACACCTTCATGCCCGTCAAGAGAGGTTAGACAGAGAGGTTAGCCAGCGCCGAGACCGGCTGGCTACCCTGTGCAGGGGAAGGGGGTGAGGGGAATGAAGGATAATAGAAAGGGGACACGACGAGAAAGAAGAAAATGATAGAGGAAAAAAAAACAGGCACAAAATAAAAAGAAACGCGACACTGCTTAGAGTTTGTCCTTTAGACCGCTCGTCCTTAAAAATCGTAACAGCGCGTTCAGTGCTTTCCGTGTTGACGACGGTCCAGGCCAGTGTCCCAAGACTCGTTGCTCGGACAAAGGGCGGCTGTCAAGTCTGTCTAGAGCAGCGGTAAGTTCTTTCCTGGGGCCACTGAAACGGAGACACTCACACAGAAGATGACATATCGTTTCGTCGCAGCCACAGTTCTCACACTTGGGGTCGTACGCCATTCCAATGCTAAATGAATAGGCTTTTTTGAAGGGAACCCCAAGCCACAGGCGATGCAAAAGCGTCTCCTCAGCTCGAGGTATTCCTGACGGAAGGTGGAGCTGAAGGTCCGGGTGCAAACTATGGACACGAGCATTGGTGAATTGTGACGAATTCCACTGTGCACGTGCAAGTTCACGTGCACAGTGATTGAAGCCTTGCAGATGCGTCGGTCCTGGAGAACCGTATTGCGGTTATCATCGTGGGCAGATCGGGCGGGTTTCCGTTTATCAGCGCGATTGATTTATAAGGAACCGCTCCTCCTGTTCGTGACGTTGCAGCTAGCGAACGCATTCTGTTCCGAACAAATATCTCCGATCGCGATCCAGTTATTAGCAGTGCCTCAAAACAATGCGCTGTAATGGCTGGCTGTTGAGAGAAACAGTAAGAACGCCGACGCCAGCGTCAACGGTAATGTGCACATATACTAACCCAAAATTGAAAGGACGCCAGGCAGTTGTCTGGCGGCAACTGGAAGCACTTTTACGAGTCCGGTTCGATTTCGGCCTGTTCGCCCCGCAACATACCCGAATCATTTGCACGCTATGCCGCTTTCGTACCCACTGTGGGAGTGTCTTAGTATAGCAGCTATACTCCTTTTTGATGCATCAGGTACAACGCGGTGAAGACTAAGGAAGCAGTCCGTAAATAAAAACAAAAGGAGAGGTATATAGCTCCGACAAACTAAAGATAAACGTAGGACACAAAGTCGATTGGATTGTTTCCCCAACAATACGGGCGTTTTAAATGCGAAGCATTTCTTAGCGGGGGCATGTCCCGCGGTGTCGGCGTCCGAACTCACACTGCGCATGCGCAACTCTCCTCCTTCCCTCTCTCCAACAGCGGCGCGTTACTCTCTCCACTTCTCTCCTACCACCTGCTTGCGCTTCTCCTAAGTTCTCGCTTCTGCTCTCGCGGCGCATGCGCTACTCTCCTCCTCTACTCTCCTCTCCTTCAAGTGTGAATATAAAGCGGGTAGAGCGCTGCGCGCGTTCAGTTAAGCGCTCGCTTCGGTTCACTCCTCTTCACTCCGTTGATGCTCACGATGAAGTGTGATGGTCCCATGACGTTCCGTCAATGCGAGGGACTTACAACTGCGCCCCACTTCTGATCAACGTAGCAACGGCGAGCATTGTGCCGTTACCGTCTACGGCGTTAACGTCATGACAATGTACTTTGCACCCAACCTCTCGCGCACAGCCGCGGAGACGTACATCGACGAGGCCACGGGTGACTACCAAAAGCAATACGCAGACACACACCCTTTCATGCTCATTGGCGACTTTAATGTCAACGCCATGAAGAGCGATTGTATAGTTGAGTACATGTCATCACACCACTCGCTGCAACACGTATCACACGACGACCGAAACCATTCACGGCACATGCATTGATCACGTCTTTACCAATTTCAAGATCCACCCACTGCACCAAGATCCCCTCACGGTTCACTTCAGCGACCACAAAGCCCTCCTCATCAAAGCAAAGTGCACACCTCAAGTTCTAGACGCTGCTCAATAAAGACCTTCGTTAACCGTTTTACCTTCGTCTACGCAATTAAAACAACATGACTGTGCCATTTGAATCCTTTGGATTTCCTAACAAGGAAAGAAGGAAATACAGAAAGAAAGAAAGATGGCAAGAAAGAAAAAATATTGAGAGTAGAAAACAGAAGAATGAGGAATGAGAGACAGAAAGTAAAGAACAAAAGAAAGATGAGGAAAAGGGAGATAGGATGAGAAAGAAAGAAAGCAAAACAAAGCGTGGAATGAAGACAGCAAAGTGTAAAGAAAGCAAGAAAGGAAAAGGCTCTCATACGCCAAGCTTCGCTTGTCACCCTTTTCCCGTTAGGGGGGAGGCATCTAAACTTTTTAATCTCCGGTTTTCTTACAGTCCTTACTTTCCTTTTTCCCTTAGTGCAGAGAGCAAGCCGGGAGATTTGTTTTGGCTAGCCTCCATACCTTTTACTTATTAGCCTTCCTATCTCTCCTCTCTTCCTTAACATCGGCTGCTTTTCCCGCTGCACTCAGTAGCTGTTAAGAAGTCCCTACACTGTGTCGCGGTAGGCACCGTTCGTAATATAGGGTGACACAGTTTTCGCCGTTTCACTGCACTTACACTGCAAACTTTGGGGAGCCAGTGTTGTGACACGGAGTGTGTACCACACACCGTGCGCTAGAGAGCTCAGCGAAAAGTTTAACGCTTCTCCCGCCACGCTTCCGTTGTGACGCTCCGGCTTCAGAAACTTTGTAAGCGTGATCGTTGACGCGTGAAGTGTGAAAAGGCGTGGGTAAAATGTGCGCATTATCCGTGGCGCCGCTTTTTACGCTTCATCTATTCTCGCGTGCCAAAACACCTGCCGTTATGCCATAATGAGGCGCGTGTAATCAAGTGATGGTCGTCCGTGAGGCGCTCGCGCCACGGGCTGTTTCCTTACGAACGTATATTCAGCGATGAACAAAGCAGTGTTCACTGATGTTTACACTAACTGCTGTCTGAAACAGGGTAAGTAGGGCAGGAAATGTATATATTAAGCGTGGGTTGCTTTGTATGCATACTGCTGCTGTGCGTGGTTCAGTGCAGCAGCGAAAACGTTTGAAGCTGTCACCGTAGACATTGGCTATTGACGTAGGACGCATACCATTATATGTACTGTTGAAAGAAACAAGTGAGTAGTATCCGGGTCAACGTAAGGTATTCTCAGTTTCATAGCGGGATGTTGAGCCCCGTGTGCTGTACTACGGCAGTGCGCTTTAAAGAACCCCAGTTGGTCGAAATTTCCGGAACTCTCCACTACGGCGTCTCTCGTTATGATAGCGTTGCTTTGGGACGTAAAATCCCATAAATCTATCTAATCAGTGGAATGATGATGCGTTCGACAGAGGCGTTTAGGAAAAAAATTGTAGTAATAAAAGCGGTGCGCACTTTCTTTCTTTCTTTCTTTCTTTCTTTCTTTCTTTCTTTCTTTCTTTCTTTCTTTCTTTCTTTCTTTCTTTCTTTCTTTCTTGTTGCTTTCTTCGAGGCCGTTATCTAGGCTGGGGCGCTTGTTGCTCTAACCCGACCAGTCGCCGCTCCTATTTCTTCATCAATGTTTTCTCTCCGTCTCTCTTCCTGTGTATCGAACGCAGCCTTGTAACCATATGGTAAATGGAACTTTACATCAGCGGAGGATGTGTTTTTTTAATTATTAATTCTTGCGATGCTTTGTGTTTGCTGCCGTATTTATTATGATAAGAAAAGTAAGTCGGTGGTCTGCAGTGAGCGCTTGAGCGTGCTTCGCGTACTCACGATGCTTCTTGCGCTGACGAACTCGTTTCGTTTATAAGCGCTATTTGTATAGGAACCAATATATTTCTACACTCACGACGTTGCCATAAAGGGAGCATGCTTACAAGGCTTTCACGGGGGCACTTAACTGAATTACCATTTTTCCATGTAAGTAAATTACCTTTTCGCATTACCACAAGCACCACTCTCGCGAGGAGATGGCGCTTCGTAAGCTAGGTAATGCGCCAGAAAGAAAACACAATTCGCGAAGCTCGCACGGAAGCTCCCGCAGTAATCTGCGTGACATCATGCATTCTTGACAGCGTTTACTAAGTCATACTTAACTATTTCTGAGAAAAGAAAAAGAGAGGTACATCGCGTGTTAAGCAGGCCATAGACCTAATATGACGCATTTCAGACAATTTAACTCCATCCAATCTTGCGAGAAAATGCAAGAAATAAAAAGAAAGGAACGCGGTCGTGACGTCGTGTTCTTATAGCTTTGGTGTGGGATTCGCACATGTAGCTAAGGTAAAACTCTGATTTTGGCTTTTTTTTAATGCGGACCATAAACTGGCGAAATTAACGAAAGTGGAGTTCCCCAATATCAACTATCAATCGTAACAACGTTAGTGTTTCACTTTGGTAACCCATTAATAAACATTACAGAAATAGACAGCCAGAACTGCCGAGGAACATGTAGAGAATTCCAGAGATGTGAAAGGTTTAATGTATATATGGTTGAAGAAACTGAGAATACAGACGACCGTAACTTGGAAAACGTGCTTCCTTTTGTAGAAATTAGAATACAGCTAATGCAAGAAAGAGCGCACACACACACACACACACACACACACACACACACACACACACACACACACACACACACACACACACACACACACACACACACACACACACACACACACACACACACACACACACACACACACACACACACACACACACACACACACACTAGTTCTCTCACATTTGCGTACTGCCACTCTTGATTCTGTATTGGAGATGTGAACGTGAAACAATATTCGTGATAAGGGCACATTCCGGCAAGATACGTACTCCTTTCATAGATAATTACAAACAACTTTCTGGTGACTTCTGAACAGCAGTGAGATTATGCACGCGTGAAATTTCGCACTCGTCCCGTCACCGACAAGTATTCGGGCTGAATGTGCAAGCTAGGGCTATGGTACCGAAGCTGCGGTTGTTGTCGTGCCGGGTTCTCCGAAACTGTCATCTGGAAAGCATCAGGGAACGGCCAACACTTTAATTCGATCGTTGATTAGCCTCTAGCTGAAAGGCATCCTGGTTATAGCGAGGGCCCGCCATCTAATCGTATTTTCTCCGGAGAAGGTTTCTGGAGAACCTCAATGCATCGCCACGCGTAATTCGGCTTTAATGACCGCTATACTTTCGCGAGAATTGGGAAGTTTAGCGGTTCGCGGCTGACATATATTTCATTGCATCCTCCTCACCTCTCGCTGGCACGCCGAGCTCACATGAAGTGTTCTTGCACGCAGATGCCTGTGCTTGGAGCCCACGTAATGAGGTGCTTTTGTTTATCGCGTGAATGGCGCGAATCTGCGTTCATTAACGCCTGATTCACTGCGGACAGTGAGGCGGCCGACGCCACGGCTCGAGAACTTACACACCGAGCCGCGATGACTGCTGACAGTCCTGACGTCCCGCCCAACACGCTGGAGGTGAGGGAGTGGACTTGGGTTGATAGCATGACCACTTTCAGAGACATCACACAACACGTACAGATTGAAGAGATGTAAGTACCCACCACCACACGCCGAACTAAACAAGAAACAGGCGGTTGCCTGGAGACAACTACGGACACACACGTATCCAAACCCGGTGATCCTTCGCCTCTGCTACCCAGACATTTATACGTCTGACAGGTGTAAAGTGTGCGGAGCCAGAGCGACGTTGCAGAAGATGCTGTGGGTATGCACAGGTAGCGCACAGCAGGATCCCCCTTATTAGGAACGGGGTAGACATGGCAGTCTTTGACCGCGGGGCGCTATAGGAGACCTCCCTGCTCACCCACAACCTCGCCGATCAACTCTGGGCCGTCCGGCACGCCGAGGAAGCCGCCCGTGTCCAAGGGCTCGAGGCCGTCACCTAGGCTGGGGTGCTTGCTGGCCCTACGCCGACCAAATCGCTGGACCTATTTACTGATTAAAGTTTTTCCCCCTCTCTCTATCTCACTGCCATAGTTAACGCCTCGGACATCTGGTGCTCGGTAGCGTGTGCCGATTTATCTCGAACTCTCTTGTTTGTTTCAAGCCATGCTCCGCTATCAGTGGGTGCAATATATCGATGGTCGTAACAGTTCACTAATATGACGGGCGTTGTTTAGTAACGCCAGAGTGGAAAGAGTTTAAAAAAGGAATTGATCTTTGACTTCTCGAAGCATTCTAATTCCAGAGACTCCTGCGTACTCTAGGAGTATCAAATTTGGCACTGGAGTAGTTTGGAAGTTGTAGCACCAAGATTTTACCGCAATGCAGTGAGAATAATTGTCCACGTCCAAACCTTCATTTTCATAAAAATGTATGCAACTGCAAAAACAAAAGCAGCCTACTTGCCCCTCTGGAAACGTTTGGCGGTGGAGAGGGCATTTCCATGGTCTAGCATAAGCGAAGCTGGCTGTGTAGTTGCAGTTGATTATTATAGTTCGTCCTGATTTGTATTTCGCTTTATGTACTATGCAGGAGAAAAGAGTCTAAAAACAATCTACAATTTAGCGCGTCCAACACGAGCTTATTTGATAATATGACTCTGAATTCTCTTATTTCATAACTCGCCAAACTTTCTACCTTACGCGCATACCCTCCTCATCATACTGTGCGTATCGCGTTGTCTTTCCTACGCATTGCGTTGCCTATCAATACCGTATTTCTTTTTTTCATGATGCAGCTGCACCTGCTTGTTCCGGATACACCATGCTGCACCTGATTTTCTCCGAAAGATGTGCCTATCCTTTACAATACCACCATTCGCTGCGTGGTGTCTAATTTATTCAGGAGTTTCATCGTTGTCCTTCAACTTGTTTTACGATGCGTTAGCACAAGCAGGAAGCAAGGAATGTACGCTTTTCAATTAAGGTACAGCGGCAAACTAGTGTTCATGTCTTAATGTGTGAGCCGTATTCGCGAGAAGCAATATTTATATTTGGGGACATTATTTTTCGCGAGCAGGACACACGGAATAGGGCGCTGCTTTTATGTGTGTCCTTTGACTGGTCCGGTCTTTTGCGCTCCTTGAAGTTTCAAGTACGTTTCCGTTTACATGGATGATTCTGTAGCCTTCGTTGAAATTCCAAGTACCGTGAAAGGTGCACCATGCCAATCTGGTAATAATAATAATAATAATAATAATGTGGGAAGCGCCATCGTGCAGGGCTGTGGACTAATTTTAACCCCCTGGGATTGTTTAACGACGTGCATGTAAGTCGTGGCACACGGGCTGTTTTGGCATTTTCCCGCGGAGCGGTCGGCATGGCCGGGATTCGATGGCTCTACCTCGAGCTTCGAAAGCCAAAGCGTAGCCATGATGGTACCGCGGCCGGTCATGCTACTTTGATGAGGAAGTGTGGAGCCTTGACTTCAGCAACTAGACTGCATTCTGTGTAGGCTGTTCGGCAATGCATGGTACCCACTTCAATAACAATGTAGTACCTGTCATTCCGATATTAGTCGGCAACTCTTGAGATTCTTCCTAAAGCACTGCGACTTTTATGTGTATGTACACGACTGCTCGGACAAAGAGCCAAACGTACGGAAGTGATGGAGCGAGCTCCTCTGAAATCTCGCGTATCCATCACTGTGCTTAGACAGACATGGGTCAAGCATTTTACGGAACTACACGTGTAGGTTGGTTCTCGACAAATGTAATTTAGAGAAACTGCATTCGCGGATGAACACAACATTCACCACTGCCGCGATTCAACAACCGCCCCGCTACGAGAGTTGCCAATTATCCCTACATTCAGCGTTAGCCGACACACCATTGAGTCCTCGCCTGAACGTAAATTATTTTGGATTTTTGCCTAATCTTTGTAAGATTCCAAGCGACCTTTGAACTACTAGCAGGGAAAAAAAAAGAGGAAGTTGCTTCTTTACTTCCGAGGAGTACGGTAGTACTTTCTCGAACCGAAACATGCTGAAAAGACGCCTAATTCTTGAGATCATGCCGTTAGGATAATTCCTCGCTTTCCACAAAGAGCTTGACTTTCACACAAGGTAGCTCAGACAGGCCGTGTTGGCGGAAGAAGCTCAGAAAGGAATGTTATACTTTTCCTATGACAGCTACTCAGTACAGTCTTTACATCACTGCTATAGTCGAAGGAAGCTATTTTTCGGCTCAAGAACTCGAGATAACAATAGCGAGCACAATGGAAGAATGTTTCAACACCACATGGACCACTCGCATACTGAGTAAGGATACGGACAAAGCCCTATTGTGCCATGGAATTCGATTACTCGATTTCTATCTCGGGATCTCTTCTAGCGACCCGAGGGCTCTCGCTTGGGTGGTCAACAATGTCCCCGAGGCGTACGAAGGGAACTCTTAGTACGCTTTGAGAAATGTTCATAGCGACTGTTTAGAAGCGCTGCCTCTTTTCTAGTTCGCGAGCGGAATGCGAATGGACGCTTGTTCTACAAACATTTTCTTTGCATTACCTCGAATATGGTGCGTTCCAAATGCAACGGCAAATATGTCAGAAATCCTTAGGACTTTCTTACAAAAGTGAGGTACATGAGGCTGCATGGGAGCGTTTTGAGTGCGTTGCTATTCAAAGGACATATGGGATAAGAAAGTGATCTTATGAAAAAGTACAAATAAGCGAGACGTACTTCGCGGTACCGGTTAAACAAATTTTGAACACGCGTACACAAAGCCCCACAAATAACTAAATTATAATAAAACAGTGAGGTGCTACGTGACAACATCATCATTTTTAGAGTTTGTATAGTTCGGCTACTTGGTGGGATCGACAAAGGCAGCGTGATGTAATGCGGAGAGAACGAAACAAGGAAGACATCCTGTCCTATGTCTTACGATGCGTTTGTTTCTTCTTGTCCCATAGTCTCTAGTAACACATTAGTATGCGCATTACTAGAGGGGGAAATATGGATTCATGCTCACCTCTCGGGTTTTGTTCGTAAGTGCGCACCTAAATCCAAGAAAACGGGAAATTTTGCATGTAATCCCAGAGAATGTGGTCCTTGTGTCTTGGAATCAAAACCCCACTTCAAGGATAGAAGTAATACAATTTACTACAGCGGTAGTATAGCGAAAAGTTCAACAATCGAAAACTTCCAGATGATAAGCGCCCAATGTCAATGTGTAGGGCTCTGCCAGGGTCATTGACTGTCGCTCTTGGCTTAAAATGAAATCCTGTATTCTCTAGCACTTTGACGAACTGCGCTTTCTAGGACGTTCAAAAAACGACAACGGTGAAGTATGGCAGCGTACATAAGCGTCGTGAGCATTGGAACATCGCGAGCATTTAAGATAGTTGCCTACACGTCCTCTAACAAACAAGAACTGTAGGGCTTCCCCGTTGAAAACCTGCCTAATGCCCATCGCTGTAAGCCTCTAAAACGGCCACGGTGGTGCTTCTGGTGGGCATGATGGTTACGTCATGGGTGGGGAGCGGGTCACACTTAATCACAATTAATTCTATTAAAGCCTTCCTGCTTTCTTATGTACCTGCAGCCAGTCGACAACCATTAAAAAAGGAATAAAAGCTCATTTCAAAGCAGCAAACCAACATGGAAGGTATCATTTATGGTTCGAAGCAGGCGCTTACCAAGTAATATTCGTTGCCATTCTCGGCGCCTTTTTTTTTTTATTGCACCCAATAGCAGTCGACAGGACGCAGGCGCGCGAAGAGGTGGTACTCGTTCAAACCAATAAGCTGCGCATGCGTTTAGGCACGCAGCGTCACCCTTCATGTAACCAACGTGACAACCACAAAAACCACCAATGCGAAGGTGACTTTGGTGGCTTATGGTGACGGGCGGCTGGCGAATATTCAATGGGTTTGCTTCGGAGAACACACGTTGCGAATACAGCGTACCATAGTGTTTGGTTTTCTTGCACTAAAGCTTTTCAAATTTTCCCACACAGATGCTTTAATTGATTGCCAGCGATATCTGCAACCAAAATCAGTAACGCCAGATAGTTCTCCCAGGATGTGGCCTGACACTCTCCGTTTCACCATCTTCGCAGGAAAAAAAAAGTCTGGCTCTCACTAATATAGGAAGGTAACTATAAATATATGAACGTACGCTTCCCAGATAAATCTATACTCTGGATTGCATAATTACTTTAGATTGCGTAATTACCTTAGATTGCATAATTACTTTAGACCTTTGCTGAATTGCGCTAATGCGCAATTCAGCAAAGGTTCGGAGGCTTCATCTACCTCTTATTCATTCCACATCTCAGTGAAATGGCCTAGCCGACCAGACTGTTTCATAAGCTTTCGCGCGACGTTCTGCGGTCAAGCTATGCGCACATTCGTTCACCTAACGCAACGTGTCTGCGCCGCGCTGTCGTGAATACACATCTTTTGTATTTTATTAAGGCAAAAGCGTCGCCTATCTTATCGTTAAAAAGGTCCAAGCCACCTCCACCCTGTCCAAACCATTGAAACAGCCAGGCTCTCCTCTTATCGTTAATCCTTACGGAACCGACAACAGTGTCAAGCCAGGTTCTCGCGCATCCCGGGGAACGAACCCACAGGTTCGAGCCAAACCTCTTATACATAGTATCGCAAGTTAGTCTTCGCGTAAACACCGTGGATGGATGGAAACGACTTCGTCATCAGGCATTGCTTCCTAGCCGCCTATAGGGCCTCGTTTACCATCGCGTAACAGTGGGCTTACGGCAAGAGAAGCCCAGTGCGGTAAAGGATGATGGGACAAGATCAAGGAAATGTTTTTTTTCTTTCTGTCCGCACCCTAGGAGGGACACAAACCACAGCGCTCTCTCAAAACTAACTTTTATTAGGCAATACGCTCATATTATAAGGACTCACCGAAACCACACGATCCCATGACGAAGACGGAACACTGTTCAACAAGATAAACCGGGTGACAACCAATGCAACATATGCTATGTAATGAAATGATTCAAAAATGAAATTTCTTTGTCATGCAGGCTGTAACATTGTAAGATTGACTGAGCACAAACGCCCCCTTAAGGGGAATGGACACTCACACATGGCTAGCCACTGTTTAGACCACGACGACACCTCTTTCTTTACTGATGCAAAATGTCTTTTCCCAAAGAGCGATCAGGTAACTGGAGAAATTGTCGAAGCGTATGATATTAATGAAAACAGTTCTCGTTGCATCAGTATGCCATCGATAGCGCTGCAATAGATATCCCTGAACTTGACAGCCTCGTCCCCAGCTTTGCTGGCTACTCAGAGGCGCTAATCTGGCTTTGGTGTTTTGGGGAAAACTGGCGCCAGTCTTTTCGAAGTTAATGCGCTGTCAAAGGGGACGACGGACGCTTGTAAAACACAAGAAGAAGAATCACGGGAGCTTGTTCAGCGGAGAGGCTGTTACATGTCTCCACAGTCACTCGGAAGCAATAGGAAAGTACGATAAAGTTGAATGTACCCGTGTGATTGTGGAAGGAGGAATACACTTTATTTGAATGAAAGAGCCGACGGCAGACTCGTCCAAGGTGGGCGGCGTCCCTAGTCCAGGATGCCGTGAGCCTGCGTTTGATAGCTTGGCTCTGCTCACCAGTCTTCGCTGGTCTTGGAGCCTCGCGCTTATCATTTGGGCTTCCCACTGCTCGATGTTTGGTGCAGTGACAGGTGGTATCGACGGGTTTGCTGGGCATTCCCACACCATATGGTACAGAGTATTTACTGCAGAGCAGAAGGTACAGTTACGTCGGCACCTCGAGGGATACATAGAGTGCAGAAGTGTTCCGTGAGGGAATGTACTGGTCTGGAGTTTCCGGAACAACACCGTCTCCTCTCTAGTGAGTTTGGGGTGCGGGGTTGGGTAAGTCCTCCTGCCTAAAAAATATATGGCGCCAAAAAAAAAAAACGTCTGTGTTAGCAAACCGCCTATTGGTCTTTCTGAAAAAAAAGAGAGTTACAGTTCCTGGCTAATGGCGGGCATGGCACGCGTTACCGTGTCTTCTCTTCTTTGCCACATGCTTTTATTTCCTCCCACAGTTTTTCTTTCGCTACTGCTTGCTTATGACTATGCCACTTCCTGTTGTCCTTATGTTCTTCACTGATAAAACCTTCTATTGACAATGCGCGCTTATCTCTGTGTTTTTCGTAGTCCGTGTTTGCTTTGGCGCGGTATACCTGGATCGTGGATCACCTACTCCCCCCAGTCGTCCTATCTGGATACTTTAGAGGGCTTCGAGTATGATTGTGCCAGGAGAGGGGGGGGGGGGTAGCAAACAGTGGCAGTGTGGCTTGGGGAAGTTGGGCGGCCAAGGGTTTTGCACACCCCTGTCGACGTGGGTTCTCTGTACTCCATATAGGGCGACAAGCCCTGTTTCATGGTATTCAGGGTCGTCTCCTTCCCATCCCCACCATGCATATGGCACTATATTTCCACGAAAACCCCCTACCAGCTAGAGACAACCGGCTTCGCTGCAAAGGTTTGTGATGAAGATCCAACGCATTAGCTTCTATAGTCCTGTTTTGTGTTCCATGAGTTCATTTCTACAAACATGATCCTTACGATTAGGACTGAGAAGATTTCGCTAATTTCTCCACTTACATTGAAACGCTTCCTCTGGTATCTAAATGGAATACGTGAGTAAACGTTTACTTTTCGCATTCGCAATTTGAAGCCCGGTATACGTAATCAGAGAGAATGATTATTGCGTCCTTGAATGTCTTTGCCTCTGAAGTGAGCGTTAGAGCACGTTAAGTTTGATGCAAAACCATGGTAAGCATGCCATTCAGACCACGTACCGCGAGAGCATTAAAGGCGCCAACATAGAGCTAGACTCAGACGTAGATTAAAACTAAATCTCGAATCACAAGACGTGAAGCCAAGTCCAAAGCCTAACGCGTGTTCGTAGTGGCATATTAGAGAGCCATTTGAAATGAGAGAAGCTTGCGAGAACCCATTAGTGTAGAGTAGTATCCCCTGCTTTATTCCAGCAGTGGTAATGTGATTGCAGACGCACAGGGCTTGGATTGAGCGGCGACCGGTGCTTACATTAATACACCTACGCCTACATTAGAGCAGGCACGAAGGAAATTACGATGTTCGAGACAAACTTTTGATTACGCCGAGGGGAAGAGCCCTACGTTACTTGAATTTCCCATTCGTGCCTCAGTTCTAAAACGAGGTTATACCATCTAGTTTCATAAGTCGAAATGGCTAGTAAGCCTGTTGTAGTAATACGCGGTTGTGCTCTTTCTCTCTGTGACCGATTCCCTAACTGCGTTAAAGTTTTGATATGCTTGCGATTCACCGAACAGAATGACAACAGATGACGTTCTAGAGCTCGGAAAACCAATGCAGTGGCGTTATGATAGGCTCTGATGCGCCCATTACGGCGGTGAGGCAAGCAGGATGTCATAATTTTAATTTCGCCTCCGCTGCCGCTTGCTCTCGATTAATAAATGGCATTTCACCTATCGTGTTCAGAAATATAGATAGCGTCCTTGTGGGTTTTCTCGCATTTCGGTGCGCGCTAAATACAATATTACCCGTGCAATTACACATCGGTGCCCGTTAAAGAATCTCTCATGGTCTAAATTATTCCTGAGCTTGCAAATCTAAAACCACTTTCACAGCGAAGAATAATTTAACGAATAAAGTTACTTTACCAATTGCATTAAGGTCATTTCCAACATATGACGTTCACATTACCTGCAACGTCCGCCTAGACAATCATCGAAACTAAGCCACTCTAAACCACTTGGCGAACCTTCAAGTCGTGTTAACGCTCACAAACACTAGCTTCCTGCGTCGGCGATCTCCCACTGGAACACGTTGACTATTAACATAGGGAGTAGCAATGCGATTGAATTCTTTCCAACTCATTCAGTGTACTAACTTTGTACCTTGAATGTTTGCCAAAATATGTGTTCTACTGGACTTTAAGTACTCAGCACGAGCCGTGCAGGGCCTGCAGTAGGTTCACATAAAGAAAATTCGTAGTAACTACGGTGTTTTGCCTCGTAAAGCCACATATTTTAGCGCTATTCTTTTTAGTTCGAGGTCTGCGGTGGAAACGCTAGCGCTTTCTGCGAAACATGCGAATAATTCGCGAATAATTCAACCGGGAGCATAGTTACGGCTCCAGCAGGAATCAGAGTCGAGCATGAACTTCTAGTAACCCGTGGGGGCCATGTGTTGGTGCCACGAAATAAAAACGGGACCACTGATAGGACGAAGGAAGAGCTTTATAGCAGCTACTATGCTTCTCACAGGACTGGAGCTATTGGTAACAGTAACTTGTTTAAAGCACAGGTTCTGTAGCAGAAGCATTCCCGCTGCTCCTGTAGCGCCCTGCACGAAGAGAAATCGGGGCAGTGGGAGGCATACCTACTAACTACATGTACGGTTACTGAGCCCGTGCGACATGCTAGGAGCCGACATAGCACGTCGACCTTGCTTCTCAGGCGAAAGTCATCGCTTCGGCCTGCATCCTGAACCAACCGAAATTTCTTTTTTGAGATAGAACACTTTCCATTACTGACATGGTCCACATAAGAAATTTAGCGCCAACCTGAGCGTTCTCCACCGTCCATGGCCCCCGCCATTTCTCTCTGAGGGTGAGTACCTGGGAAGGTTTGTCTGCAACACAGGCTGGTTAGCGTTATCGCGTTAATAAAAATGGGAAGACAAAAAAGCTGTAGCTAATGAAAGATACAAAGAATCACCAGCAAAAAGGACATGAAAATTTGAGTGTTATGGTGTGGAAAACCAACGAGGACTGCAGGAGACAAGGAGCAACGCCAACTTTGAACCGAACCGCAGATAACACTTAAAGCCTCGGCTCTTGAGAAAGTGCCGTACTCATTGGCATGCTTGACAGTGGCGCTGCCTCACACAGATTCGCCTTATCTCGCACAACTTTGTAAATGTGGAAATGAAAAGTCAACAGACAGCTAGCAGCGAAGACAATGTAACCCGAAGCGCAGCACATCTGATAATAGTGGTGGGTCGGACACCACCAACAGCAACATTCTCTTTCTGTTTTTATTTTACTTAACTATATATTCTTTAAGTGCATTAATATTTGATTCAATTAAATACTTCGTGCTTCATTTCCGGTGTTTCACTTCCATATTCTTTAAGTGCATTAATATTTGATTCAGTTAAATACTTCGTGCTTGATTTCTGGTGTTACAGTTCGCGAAACCACGATATCCTGATATGCGAGACGCCGTAGCCGACGGCTCCGGAAGCTTTCGGCCATTTGCAGTTGTTCAACGTGCACTGACATCGCACAGGACACGGGCCTCAACATTTCGCTTCCATCGAAATGCTGCCGTCGCGGCCGGAATTCGACCCTGCGACCTTCGGAGCAGCAGCCGAGTGCAATAGCGACTAGAGGAACGTGGCGGGGCGAATTTGTAGCTTCACTGTCGCTTACGTCATACGGCTTTCTCTAAGACGTGCTAGATTTCAACAGAGGAAGATACAGATGCGTTCGCTTCTACAAGCCGCCAGCAAGTTACGACTGCAGAGATGAGCGGGTTGGTTGCTTGTACTAGGACAAACTAGCCGTCAGTGAATATCGCAACGTCGTTGTGCGCCTCCTCTCTCTTGCGACATCCCCTTTATATAATGCCTAGATCTACTACAGCTGTACCATGCAGTACATTCTTAGCGGAGCCATCTAGGGGCGGCTCCGTCTCGTTTCTCCAGCGCCTCTGCCTCGTTCACTTGTTTCGTCTATGCCGCAGCCTTCGCACATCCTCCTCATCCGTCTCTGACCCCAACGGCTGGAAGAGCACCGTCACCCTCTCCTATTTCAGCGCTTAGCTACCGCCATTCCTATCACATCCGGGCCATTAGGGTAATGGCCCTCCTAGCCTAAGTGCGGGAGCTTCGCCTGTGGCCCCACGACCCCTGGCCTGCTATAGCTATAGTCCCGCGTGCAATGAGCTGAGCGTGCTATGGTTTCATAGGCAGCGACGGCGGGAAAGAGAGAAAGGGCTAGGATGCACTAGGTCAGAGCTCTGACCTTTCTTTCGTTTGCTTGCGTGCTTCCTTTTGGGCTCTTTCCGGCTCTTGCGTACATCCCCTGCTCATCGTGCCTCAGCTGGACTGCAAGCATGATTGCCTCAGCTGCCGTTGCGAAAGAGCGGCGTTGGGCATTTAGCTCGCGATGCTCTTAAGTAGGGCTGCGATGGAGATGCGCTTCCAGTCACTTTACTCGTTCTCCGGTCTGTGGGGCGAACAAGACAGTAAACAAAAAAAGCACAAGAAATGAAAACAGTTCACACAGGCTTAAAAAGAACATAGAAGCAGAGGTTTGAGCAGTTCACTTCTTGCGTGCGAGTTTCTCGGCTGCAACCGTCCATAGCGAGGCGATATCCGTAGCTTTCGGCACCGCTTCGTTTTGGCACCACACGACTAGCGCCGTTAAGAGTATTTGCACGATTTTTTTTTTCATTTCCTGCATTAGCCGCTTCCAGGGCTTTAATGGCCGACCATCAGAACCTTTGGCTTTCGGGGAGAGGACTGTTCGGAAGGCAATTTAAAGTGTGCGGCAGACGAGAAAATATAAGTTTTCTGGTTCTGGTGAGGAGTGATTTGAATATCGCTTTTTCTTTCTTTTTCTGTGTAATATTGACGACAGAGTTGAGCAAGGACGACCTAGAGTGTCGATTAACAAACTCTCTTCTTTACATGTATATATTTGCTAAGTGGCTAAAGTAGAGAAGGTTCGACTGTTCTCAAGGAAGAAAATTTTCAGATGTCAAGGGGTTTCCATGGTAGTGTTCAACTATTTCCGAGTAGTTCTTTTTTCTGCTCATTACGATGCGTAAAGTGACGATCAGATTTTGCTTCTTTGGCAGAGGAGTAAAAAGTAAGATCATATTCTTTAGACTGATGAGAAACTCACTCTAACCCGCCGAAGATTTTCCCTCATAGGGGGCAGAAGGTTTGGAGATTATTGAAACGCACACCAGACAATACAATCACCGTTGCAATATACATTACGCAGAAATTTAAGGACTTAGCTCCGGCACTGTGCGTGAAACCACTACGTACGCTGAGTAAAAAGAACTAAGTCTTGCTCCACATAACATGGTTTAAAAGAGGAGTGGCTACTGGTGCAACGTAGCTTCTGAATCAGTCCTTGCGTAGTTTAACGTAAAGCGAGTTCGTGGTGATTATTTTCGCATTTTAAGCTGTCTAATTAAGATAAAAACGTACGCGATGGCATCGTAAAGGTAGAAGGGTCAGTCCTGGTATGGCCTTCCACTAACCCGACCTCTTGGCAGTTGGGGCAAAATCGCTTCGTGGCCTTCTGTAGTCCTATTCCTGCGGCAATCAAGGGCCGCTGGCCCTGCAGGCCGCGATGGAGCTCTACACCCGGCGTCTGTTCACTGTACTGGCCGAATGCGGAATCCCACTAGGCCTATACGCTCACGCTTGCAGTACTTTAATTCACTGGAAGTATATGACTTCCGCTGTACGGGCGATTGTAACATAGCTTGCTATGGACGAGAGAAAAATGTAAGTAAGATAAACACAAGAGGAATACCCCAGCTCCGCTATTTACTCAGATTTCACGAAGGGTGAAGGTGACTTTGCTTTTTCCTTTTGTCTCGCTTAGCTTTGGGCAGTCGAAATTGCAGAGGTAAGCGCACCTGTGTGAGAGATCTCACATCTTAGCGGCGATTGCAGACAATCTAATTCAATCATTATCATCATAATCATCATCATCATAATCATCATCAGCCTGTTTAGGTCCTCTGCAGGACGAAGGCCTCTCCCAACGATTTCCAATCCACCCTATCCTGAGCGAGTTGGTTCCACTTTATGCCTGCAAACTTTTTAATTTCATCGCTCCATCTAACCTTTTGCCTGCCTCTGTTACGTTTTTCCTCTCTTGGTATCCATTCCGTTGCTCTTACTGTCCCTCTGTTATCTTTCCTCCTCATGACATGTCCTGCTCAGGTCCACTTCTTTCTTTTAATTGATATAATAATATCGGCTATTCTTGTCTGTTCTCTGATCCATTCCGCTCGTTTTTTATCTCTTAGCGTTACCCCCAACATTTTTATTTCCATTGCACGTTGCGTGCTCCTTAATTTTATCCCTAGTTTTTTCGTTATCCTCCACGTTTCTGCGCCATACGTTAGTACTGGGAGAATGCAGTGATTGAATACTTTTCGTTTTAGTGAGAGCGGTTAGTTTCCAGTCATGATTTCGTAATGCCTTCCGAATGCGCTCCAGCCCAACCTTATTCTACGGAGAATTTCTTTTTCATGGTTAGGAGTTCCTGTTATTAACTGTCCCAGGTATACGTATTCGTTTACACATTGTGAGGGTTCATTGTTGATTTTAAATTCCTGGGCCCGTATTCACAAAAACAACTTACGAGAAAAATGTTCGTAAGAGAAAATTTCAGCCAATCCTGATGCTGGACATATCATTACAGAAGCCCGCTGACCAATGGCAAAATGCACTTACGAAAGAGAAGTTTTGTGAATTCGGCCCCTGTTCCTTAGCTAGGCTATTGAGCATAACTTTGGTCTTTTGCCTATTCATTCTTAATCCAATTTTAATACTTTCCCTGTTTAGGTCATCAATCAATAAAGTGTTTCTTAATATGTGCACATGAATTGGAATTTCGCCTCCACTGAAACGTTACGGCCAATTAGATAATCGAACACATGGAGTCACGATTGGCGCCAGACGCTGAAAGGCTATGCCTACCAATTGAAACAGATCATTTAGTTGAACAAGAGGAAACTGCGTGGTTTGCTTAAATGAAATTACTTTTTGCACAGTTCGCGCGACGCCCCTCTGTGTTATCGACGTTTTGCGAAAGTGTAAGTGGATGTTGACTAGCTTGGCTTGAGCGAAACGTGGATATTTTGTGGTTCTAAGAGTAACAGCCTTCCCTGATAAAACCCCTGCAGAAAGCCCCCAAACATTTCTGCCAAGCGCACTAGATACTACATTATTCGTGCAGAATGGGCTGCAGCAGCTGCATAGCCGTTTTAAGAATGATTATCATAAAATGATTTGTCTTACAGACTCACTGGCTGGAGTAGGATGGCGTAGTGGTAGAAATTTCTCATGAAGAAAACTACCGACTATTGTGTCGCAGAGTTATTTGAAGAAAATTGGGCACATGACGGAGCAGAAAAGTCATGAAGCTTCATGAACATTTTGAGAACTTGCACACCTTCTCGAACCTGAACAAATGTACTGATTTACGTTGAATATGTAGTGGCGTTTCTATGTAGGATGCCTGGCATTCTTTCTGCACTTTCATATATTTTCAACCGGCGCATGTGTTCTTACGAGCCATACATATATGAGCGTGGACTGCAGACATTATACACACCCTTCAATTTTCGTTTACCAGGAGAGCTCATATAGTAAGCCGTCGGATGAAAACTAATCGCGTGCAAACAAGACAACCGGAATTTCACAACGTGATTGAGTAATGCTCACATATGCTACCTTTCGCCAAACTATGCATGTTTTGGCTGAGCAAACGCTATGCATATGTATGATCTGGTTAAGTAAACGCGGAGATGCACTGCTCGACCCATCGAATAAACAAAAACTTGCCAACATTTCTTGTTTCAAAACTCCATAGTTTGCAGCAACACAATGGGAATAACGCATTACCTGTTTTTTATATGTACACGAGTTGAACACCATTGAACACCATTGAAACCAACGGATTTACCACGTGTGATAGATGCAGTCTCTTTCGCTTGCAAGACATGGACATTTCAAAGTAAAGCAGCGATTACGAAGGCACCATTGGAAACAGCGAGCTTGCGAGGTGAAATAGGTGCTGTATATTTCTCTTAAAAGACACGGATACTTTCATATATAAAATTCAATGCAGCTACAAACACTTGCTCAGGCCCAAACCTGCATTTGCCAAGACATCGTATATTGATCAAAGTGTTAGTACCGAGTTTGCTGTCGGTTATTTCATGAAGACTTGAATGTGCTAAGAAGCTGCCAGACGATGTTTAATCTTTCATGTTTTGGTTATATGTGTCCGTAAGTACATCAAGGATTGCATTGTCAGCCTACACAGACACTTTGCGGTTGACAGGGGACTTGCGACGTATAACATCCCCACCGAAGGAGAAAGAAAGAAAAAACACTATAAGAAAGCATCTCGAACCACGACAGCGTCATTCCGGCGTCAAGCGATGTTACGGCTGGACGGCAAAGCGCACCGGGAAGAGCGAAGATGTTTGTAATTCACAAACGGGTTCTGTGGCGGCATTCAGTGTCGAGCTAAAGACAGTTTGGTCACGTCTTTCCGTGCGTCAGGCCCTCACGTTCATTCTCACGGGACCGCAGATCATCGTGTCGCTCACAGCTTCGCGAAAAGTGGTTCTCTCGTCGGGGATGACGGTTCTGGCGTCGGGGAACAACCGCGTCATTGGTGGTTGTCCAGAGAGAAGATTACAAGGACCAGGAGACCGCGGTCCGAAAAGCCAAGTTTCTTCTGTCGACACGATACTTGTATGCGAAGAACGCCTTCAAAAAGATCATGAAAAGAAAACGAAAGAGGAGGATGTGATTGGGCATTGAAGGCGACATTATAAAGATGCCTGTTCGGAGGAATCGCGGAACCAGTAAAGTGCAAATGCTTACAGGGCGCAAATTGAACAAACAAAAGAGAGGGACACACAGACACACACATCTTTTGTTTGTTCAATTTGCGCCCTGTAAGCATTTGCACTTTACAATGAACCAACTAGCTCAAGAAGCAGTTTTATTACGCGGGACCAGAGCACGCGCGCAGGCGGGTACGCTGACTTAGACAAAAGAAAAGTACACTGGAAGTGCTTTTTTTTTCTTGTGAGAACATTCATGTAACACTGCTTTATATTAAAATAGAGGATGACGTGCACTCGACGTCGAAGAAGTTGTTCTTGAACCAGTTAAAAAAGGCAGCCATTGCAATGGCACAATGTTCTATACGTTATTTTTTAAAAAGTGTATTCCTCAGCTGCGGTGACGTTATCCCCTCAAACTTCTTGATCTAATCTGCCCACTTAACTTTTCGCCTCTTGCTGCCAGGCTGGCGCTAATTCGATGTTTCTTTTTTGCTGTATTTTATTTGGACGTGACACATACATGGCTCACCCCGCCAGATAAAGCAAAAAGAGGAGTGAAAACTCCATTCTATGCCTTACCTCAGTGGGGCAGCAGGAATGGCGGAATTTGAACGTTGCAAATGTCTTGCTAGAACATGCGCAAGAAATTCATTCATTCATTCACTTTAAAGCACACTACAGAACATGAGTCGTTCGAAATTAATTAAAATGTTGCCCTTAATGACCGCCGGTTTGTTCCTTCTCATGACACACTTAGGCGATGCCCAATTTTTCTTCGTCTTTTTGATTTCCAGTAAGGTGTAATTAGCATGCATATATTCTCTGGCTCACTCTGCTCTCTGGTTCGTTAAAGATTACACCTGTCAATCTCCTTTACATGGCTCGATGCGTCGTTGTACTTTACGCTGATAACTTCTAGTCAGCCTGCGGGTTTCTTCCCGTAGACGATGGGTTCTCAGAGTTTGTTCCGCAGGCCATTCTTCGGTGTTCTTCGACCCACCGATGTGTTTTCTTCGGTTCCGTGTACGCTAGGTACCTAATACGGTGGAAAAGAGGCACACAATCTAAACGTCATTTAATACGTGCCGGAATGTGGAGAAGAAGTACGGCCAAGACATACCAGAAGCTGGCCGGCAACTTGGAAATACCAGAAACGCATACCAGAAACTTGGAAATGAGAAAAGGTACAGTACAAGGAGAAAGCCATGTATAAGTAATAAACCATGTTTCACAGCTTGTGCACGGATATTGTGTTCTAAGGAAAATAATCGCAATAATAATTAGGTGTTCGCTTATGAGCGTTCCATATTTCATGTAGCCACAATAGCAGTCAGCCAAAGCACGTACTCAGTAAAGAAGCAAAGCAAGAACAGACGTTCGGGAGTTCAGGAGGCTTGATGTTAAGAAAAATTCTTGGATACGATCGTTAAACGAGGAACGTTTCTAGAACCAACGTTTCGACAAGTGGACTTGGGGCCCCATAACGCACCACGGAATAAGGGATACTGTTCCGAGATGGTTCTCTCTGATTGGTCGCTGCTGCCTTGGCAGGCAGGAGTGATGAATCCCTGGGCAATTGCGAATCGCTGATTTGTCGGTCCTGCTTTTACATGCAAAACTGACCAGTCAGGGAAGACAAACACGGAATAGTGCTTCGTATTCTGTCGTACGGTGTAGGCCCCATTCATCATCGCAACCCCTCCCTTCCATAGCAATGGTTGCATACTGCAATGAAGCGGAAAGGCCGGTTAGTTGGGTTGAATTAAAGGTGAAAACTTCTGCGCACACTAAATGAGGCAAACACGAAAAGCGACCCGTCCGTTTCAGGCAAAACTTTTCATCATACTTCCCTAATCGCTGCTGTTCATACTCGATATATATGATCACTTGACACACACACACACACACACACACACACACACACACACACACACACACACACACACACACACACACACACACACACACACACTCACTCACTGACTCACTCACTCACTCACTCACTCACTCACTCACTCACTCACTCACTCACTCACTCACTCACTCAGTCACTCACTCACTCACTCACTCACTCACTCACTCACTCACTCACTCACTCACTCACTCACTCACTCACTCACTCACTCACTATTTTACTTAAGCAACACAGCGAACCAATAGGCGATTAGGTTGAGGAAACACTTGCAACGACGACGCGACGCTCACTCTCAAGGAACTGCCACCTTACCGCAGTAATGACCAAAATAATTGTCCGTAAGTAAATGGCGACAAAAGAGAGCTAGTCTAAAAACCCCTACAGCTCTACTAACCTGAAGCCTGGGAAGGTGCGAAGCATGCGGTGATGCGCCGGTGTTTTCCACATGGAACGTCAATCGCTGCTGATGATCTTGCTTTACGTTGCCGCGATGACGACGTTAGACGCCGACAGCCCGTGCGCAAAAGCAGAAACTCGTTAGAAATGCTTCTGACACAACTACCCTACACATACACTGTTTGGGTGCATTTTCTCGAGGATCGGCCCACACATGCAAACACACTGACAACACTGCCTCCAAGATGGGCAGTCACAATTTTCCAAGCCAAACTTATCAAATTTCTGTTATTAATTCAATTAAACCCTGACCATTACTTTATTTTCAATCCGTTTAAATCACGTTATGTGCTTGATTGTTGGGTTTGCTCAAATGTCAGCGTTAACCTTTTGTTATCCTCGTGATCACAGATGTTTCGATTTTTTTTTTACACCGTGCTGTACCGTACCTTGACGGGCGCCGGACAAGCATCGGCCATAAGGTGCTTCGTCCCTGAAACACGAGGAGACGGCGATTGATCCTGTGAATCAAAGTATGCGTATTTACCTAAGTTATTCATCGTTACTACCTCAATTTGCACCAAGGAGGAAAAATGTTAAATACAAATGAAGAAATAATTCTTGTGAAAAAGGTAATGTAAACATGTCCCAACGAAACGTAAATCTCTAACACGTGATGTAAATCTGTAAAAACACAACGTAGGTGTATACGGGAAGCTTGATGGTGTCAACGGCAAAAAAAAAAACATAAAGAGAGAAGAAAGAAGAAACAGAGGGAACGAAATGGCAGATCCCACGTGCAGTGGGAATCAAGGAAATGCGAACGAATCAAGGAACGTAAACTGGATCTGCATTGTTGTGTCGCTATACCGGTTTTGGTACATATGAAGTTTACGGAACGGCCGCAAGAGCACCAAGACTGTGGCATGTAAACCATGCCACTCATGATACGCATATCATGATTGTAATGTTATGACCTGTCATTTACGTTCGTCATGCAGTCGTGTTGTGCCATAGCAATCTTGGTATACATCCAATTAACGAAACGCGTGGCACGTAAATCATGTTTCGGTCTTGGTGCTCCCCTGGCGTTTCGTTAATGGGATGTATACGTAAATTGGTATGCCACAACATTACTGCATTGCCTGTCATTTATGTTCGTCATGCAGTAATGTTGTGGCAGACCACTTTTGTATACACCCCATTAGCGAAACTGCCAGGAGAGCACCAAGACCGTGGCACGTAACCCATGCCGCTCATGACGTGCATGTCACTATTTTCCTGTTATGACTTGCCATTTATAATTGTCATGAAGTCATGTTGTAACATACCAATTTTCGTACACATAGATAGATAGATAGATAGATAGATAGATAGATAGATAGATAGATAGATAGATAGATAGATAGATGCGGTCAAGGTCGCCGAAGTTGGCTAAGAAATGCTTGGCATTTAAAACTGGTGATCCAATTCTATTCAACACGCTGTATACGTGTTGGAATGCTGGAAACTTCTAACACATACGTGTTCAAAGTTCCCGACAATAAATCACTGAGCGCTGTTCCTGTCTTCCGACGAACGCTAAGCCACAATTATCCACACCGCCTCGCGTATGCAGTAGTAGTGAATGATAGCCACCTGCTACCCACGGCGCGTCAGTCCGTATATAAACGTCCGCCGGCTGCCGCTCGCTCTCTTCTCGCTCGGCTCCGCGGTCGGTGAAGTCTTTCGCAGTATGGATCCATCGCAGGTTGGATCCATCGCGGTAGGAGTTTCCGACCACGATCAACGGTGGCTTCATAGACTTGGCGTTCAGTAGGAACTGTACGGTCCGCGCCGTCTTGCCGGATCCGCTCACCGTACATTTCTCGGATCACAAAGCGCTGGTACTAACCGTGAGCTACAACGATAACACCAATAGGTGCTGACCTGTAGTGACGTGTGTAGAGTGTGTGTGTGTGTGTGTGACGTGCTCGGCGATGTGTGCATTTATGCATCTACGAAATTGCGAGGTGTAAATAAATAATACTTCGTGTATAAGTGTGTGTGTGTGTACAATGCATCATGACAACACTTTAAATTCATTAATTACACTTTAATCATAACTTTACTCCCCCTCATAGCATCACCCCGTGCATTCGCACTTAACCATGTTCACCCTCGGGGAAATGCTTTCTTTTTTCAAGCACTTAAGCCATACGCCCCAGTTCCCAGAGCACTGATCTATGGTCATGACCAATTGGATAGCATGGCACCAGCAAAACCTTTAAATTCGGAGTAGCACAGCTCTACAACTCGCAATTTGACCAGCGCATTACATTGGCCGAACAGGCGCACTTAGGCAGAACCACTTAACTTAAACCAGCGTGCTCGGATTGCAAAGAAAAATATCTATTTGTGGCACTCATTGGTCTATGACTTTTGCTCGTGACTTCACTTCCTACTCACAGACTTGCTAAACGCATTCACCTTGCAACATTCTTCTGTCTGTCATTCATACGTAAGACCACGCCATAAAATGACCGCACCGCCTTCTTCCTAGAGTACGCGGCCATGGAAAGGGCGTAGCCTATTCACGGCGAAAAAAGAAGCCCCTAACAATCATGCACGCCTCTACTGCTCGCCCTCTCCTTTCACTTTCATTTTATAACGTTCGAATTACGGGACGGCTTCCTCGAAGAAAACGGCTTTTTCGAGAGGAACACCTTTTGAGGTGTCAAGAGGCGTGTTCGCGTTTCAAGGAATCGCAGAGCATGGTGGGCACAGCGGAAAGTTTGCAAGAGCGCCAATATTACGCTGGTTTTTGTATGTAGCCGTTCCAATTTGGTTTGCTTTCTTTCGGCTTCTTTTCACGACGCCAATCACCATCGACTTTCTTTACTTACCACGAACTTTCTCTCGCATTTTGTCTACTACTTGCTGGTTGGCAGTGTCCGTTCGTACGACAGTGCCTGAAATGTTCCCACAATCGTGGTACGGCGGTGCCTGTTCATACGAGCAGTGTATGGCGAAACGCGGTTTGATAAACAAATCGTCACAACGGAATGGTAATGTCGAACTATGTTCAAGGAGGATGGTGTTTCCGTATCCGCAAGAGGGAACCATCCAATCTCGTGGCGACGGAAAATAACGGTTTCCCCTGATCAGCTGCGGAAGAGAGGATATAATTCCCATCCAGCCGCGTGGTAAATGAGCTGCCGTGTATCGCCGTCCGGCACAACTCAAGAGGTCCGGATAAGCCACCGCCGAAATGGGCCAAAGCAGCACTTGCGTCTGCGAATGAAGCAAGTAGCGCTGCTTCATGAACTTGCTATGTTTGCCTCCGACGGTGTCACTAACAATACAGCCTATGACGTCAGCCGTGAGTGCATGCTTATTGGTGCAGGCTCGTGCATGCCCAGCTCGAAATGACTGCCACCTTTCAATGTTCCCCTCGGCTATATTTTATAAAAGATGAAAGATTGCAAATTCATTCAGACACTGATATGTAGTATTTAGTATGCGTTTTAAGGCACAGTAATATCTCTTTAATGCAATTTAGTCTTTCCTCCATATATATCTGCCACCGGTCGCCCAGCAGTGTTTTACTGACCTCCGATTTTACAGAGAAACATGAACGTTACGGCATCTGCCACCACCATGCCCGCCGTGGTACGACGTACCGCTATGTTGTTGTTGTTGTTATGTGGGGATTAACGCCCGAAAACCAGCTCTGATTATGAGAGACGTCGTAGTGGAGGGCTCCGGAAATGTTGACCACCTGGGGTTCTTTAACGTAGCACTGAATCGCACAGCACACGGGCCTCAACATTTCGCCTCCATTGGAATGCAGCCGCCGCAGCCGGGATTCGAACCCGCGACCCTCGGATCAGTAGCCGAGTATAGCCACTAGACCACCGCGGCGGGGCACCCGCTATGTTAGCTAAACTTGGACAGGTTTCTGGAGTTTTACGTCCCAAAACAAGAATGCAATTATGAGAGACGCCGATGCAGAGGACAATGGAAAGTTCGACTACCTGGGGTTATTTAAAGATCCCTGACAGTACGCAGTACATTGGCCTGATAATTTTCACCTCCATTCAAATGCAGCCTCTGGGATTCGGCGCCGCCACCTACGCATCGTATAGACCACCGCGGCGGGCCTTAGCTTAAAGGTCGAAGCTCAATCATGAAGGTTCGACCAAAGGTCGCAGTGGCAGAATTTTTACGGAGGTGCCATGCAAGGAAGCTACTTGCACAGATATAAGTGCGCGTTAAAGAAACTGACGCCGTTGAAATTGTCTCGGTTTTTGGTTTGTAGCGTGCCACATGACGAGAGCATTCGTATTCGGCGTAACGCGAGAACACCACACAAAGAAAGGTGCGGTCTCGCGCGGTCGCTGGTGTCTTCTCGTGGAAGTCCGAAAATAAACATTTATGTATTTTATTAATGCTGATAGCCTTAACAGGCGCCTACATTAGTTATAAAAGCTTTTCAGATGGAGTTTCATCCCTGTTCATATTTATTGTTCATATTCTTTGTATTTAGTCCTTTATTTCATATTTTGTTACACAGATGGGCTGTGAGGCCATTGTAGTGTAAACGGAAGATAATACTTTATTCTGTATTTCATTTTTTGCTTATGTGTCGTGCTGTACGTTGCCCATGTACGGGTGGCAGAAGCTCTGTCAAGCTGCGACTAAGCAGCTTTTTTTCTGGCCACCTTTTTTTCGTTTTATCGTGTAAACGAAGGAAGAAAAAATAAAGAAATATGATTGATTGATTGATTGATTGATTGATTCAAACAAAAGTATACAGATTGGCAACTACACACTGGCCGAAAAAACCAGCCTACACTGTAATAAAATCACAATACAGATTGCAAGTATACATAATATACATAATATATACCAACTTGCCCAACGTCTCTTAATACTTCATGAGGTCGCTGCTAAAGACCATCATATGCTTGGCAGGAGCTGTCGCGTATGATTTTCTGGGTGGCAGGGAAGCAAAATGGATGCCATAGCAGCATGCTTTAAGCCTGACCTCGCTTCGTGTTTTTTTTTTTTAGAAGCACGTCACGCCTGTGTAGGTTTCAGTGCGGTAACATCCTACATTGCCCTCTTTATTAACATGCACATTTCGGGACAACTGTCTGTTTGCCTGCTAAACTGTTCGGCGGCTTAGACCTTACCCCCACACTCTCCGACCAAACGCTCAGACAACGTCGTCAAAACGCTAGCTCTCATTTATTCGCTAATGCTGTTTCTTTCCAGGATAGAGCGGCCGAAAAAAAAAACCATGTACAGAAATTGTTGAGCTTACGAGAGCGACATTACTGTGTGGCAAAAGGCCACACAGGAAAAACGGGTCTCGAGAGCTGAGACCCCGTAATTTGCCGCGTGTCTCCTCTTGCCGCCGCCCTCAGGAGGGAGGGATCCGAAGGTCTCGTACATTTATTATTACTTTATTTGTCCGTTTTATTTCTCTTCCCTATAGGCACTCAGAGCAGCTGGGCCTTGTTTAACACCTTTCACCATTTCTTCTTCTTCTTCCCACTCTCTCCACCACGGCGGGTGTGCCCCAATTACCTTCTCTTGTTCCTACCTCCGGCCGCAAGAAAATAATATAGCGCAGAAAAAAAAGCAAAGGGCGCAAAGAAACGCCAATGGTCGCTTTAGTTCTTATCATTAGTGCGTTCTTTTTATCGTGGATAGGTTTCATTGGTTTTCGCTTTTTCCTGAAGAGAAAAAAAATAGAAACGGACACGGGATACAAGGGCCTCTTTTGAACGAAAGAAGATAACCTGACATTTTGGACGAGTCGTTTGTTCACCGCCAGTACCACCGCGCCTCCTCCCCCAACTGGCAAATGTCGCAATGTTCTTTTTTTAGCTTTTTTTTTGCTCCTTTTGTCCTAGTGCCTCAATGCAGAGGGCAGAGGGGGCGGCGAAGTTTTTCCGCCGGCAGCGCCTGATGTTTGGAACGCTGTGCAAGTTCCTTAGCGTCAGTCTGGTTAGAACAATGAGGTAACGTTTCTTTCTTTTTTTTTTTCATGCTCCCATGGGTTCCAGTTTCCTGATTTCGTCCGCCGTCTTTCAAAATGACGAAAATTTCCCGCGGCCTTTTTTTCGGCGTTTCCTTTTGTTTTCTGAAGCTCTACGTTCCGCTGATGAACGTTTCCTGTGGAGCGGAAACAACAGAGAACGGTAGGACAGGACGCGAAAATGAAGCCTCGCAGCCAATGGTGTTCAGATTTGGAGGCCTTTTTTATTTGATACTGCACAAACCATTCCTTGGCTATGCATTTTTTTTTTCATCGTGCGCATCCTACGCGCCTGTACGTAATGCTGTATTGGTTTTATTAAGAATCGAACAACACTGAAATTACAGACACCGGCGTAAAGGGGCTATGATTTCTTTCATGTCACAAATATTATCCCGTGCTGTCATTACTGCAAATAATTAGCGAATAGACTGGACAGTTCCCTCTAGGCATGTCATATTTAAAACGCGGGTACTGAGCAAATGAATATCAGTTATTGCCCAGACTACGCGCTTAGAACTGAAGAAAAGGAAAAAAATAAACTTAGAGCCGGTACCGTTGTGATGTATAAATTTTATTGCCGCTAACTTAAGTACAGTGTTACTGTTGGTGTCCTAGTTTGTCACCAGTCTGAAGGCGATGATGATGACGATTTATAGGGGTTTAATGGCATAAGGGCATCTAGGCCGAAGAGTGCCATGCAGTTCGTAATAAACATTTGCAAAGGTTAACAAACACTGAATGAAGTTGAAATCAATATTTGTATTTAAATGTCGCGAGTCGATAAATATAAAATAGGCGTATAGGGCCTATATGGTCACTCATATCGTTAAAATTTGGTGATGCCTGAAGTTCTGAAAACGGTTAGCTTATGCATACGAAAATGCCTTATATGGACTGATACGAAAAAAATCCATATACGGATATATTAAAAATTGGGCAGACATGGCCATATAGGCATGTACGGCCCTTATATGACCATATCGGCCCAATATTGAATATATCCCTATATGGACCATATATGGACCCTGATATATATATATATATATATATATATATATATATATATATATATAGAGAGAGAGAGAGAGAGAGATGACTAGTAGACCCTCGGAATTGGCAACAAAAATGCGGAAAGCGTTCCGCATTCCGCATTTTTGTAGCAATATATATATATATATATATATATTATCCAGATAGCCAGGAAGAAGTTCTTTGAGATATATATATATATCTCAAAGAACTTCTTCCTGGCTATCGGGATAATATATATATATATATATATATATATATATATATATATATATATATATATATATATATATATATATATATATATATATTGCAACAAAAATGCGGAATGCGGAACGCTTTCCGCATTTTTGTTGCCAATTCCGAGGGTCTACTAGTCATCTCTCTCTCTCTCTCTCTATATATATATATATATATACATATATATATATATATATATATAAGATGGACCTTTCACGTGTGTATTAGTTGGAATGTAGACTTGTGATGCCTTTCGATGGCTAACAAAGAAAAGAAGACGGAAAGAGAGACGACAGGACAGCAGATAGGCGGAACTCTGGAAGGCCAGCGTTGTGCCTATCTGCTATCCTGTCGTCTCTCTTCCCTTCCCTTTGTGAGCGCCGGAAATGCATTACATGCCGCTAGTCAAAAGATGACAGACTGGCTGTGAGCGGTCTTCATTGCGACTGAAGTCTAGGACGGTGATAGAACAAAAGACACATTATTTCATTCGCTGCTGCACACCTCGCCACGTAGTCCTGTCTGACACTGGCATTAATCTGGCGCACATTTTCGCCAAGGCAACCTTTCCAACAGAGTGGATGTAGAAGCTACGACCAACGTCAAATTTTCGGATGGAGCCTAATCGACTCTGCAGGCATCTTCAGTAAAGTTTTTCCCTCTCTCTTTCTTTCCGAATTGAAACCCGAGCTGCGACGAAGGATATAGTTGAACATTTTCAGAGTGCACAGCAAACATGAACGGAAAGGACACACAGCGGGTCCTGAGCAAAAGACAAGTTGAGAACTGACAACAAAAAACTCGTCAGCCCTCTCTCTCTCCCCCCCCCCCTTTTTTTTTTTCGCTGTTATTTCAAGAACGAGGTCCGCTCTGTAAGCTGGAACTCACGCCTGTGTCAACGTTCAAGTAGAAAAAACTAAAGGCTGTAAAACTAAGCTGTAAAAAACGCTGTGATAAACTAAACTGTGAAAAAACTAAGCCTGTAAAATTCGAGTAAACAGCGCAGCTTCGGCCGAAACGCCAAGTTCGATATCAGGATCATGTACCATGGGCTGGATGGGAAGAGGGGGGGGGGGGGGGTGCTGTGTTGAGGAGGCGCGAGTCCGCCTTTATCTTCTGCTGGACCCGGGGCTTTTATTTATTTATTTATTCATTTAATTAACGGCGTATTTTTTTCTTTCTCTAGACTGATTTCACCGATTCATGGGCCCTTAGCATGCGCGAAAAGCTTTCAGTTTTCACAGTTCTAGCCCTGGCTTGGGGAGAAACACGAATAGATTGTTTCCCAGACAACTACTGCACTTGCAAAAAGAAATACTCTTTTAAAATTCTGTTCACTGTACCGCAGGAAAACAAATCAGCCACGAAAGGAAGAGTAAACGCTGATTTGCTATTTTAACCCCCCTTACAGTGTCACCGCCGTCGTCAACCATTTGTAAAAAAGTTCGCTCACAATTACTTTTTATTTAAATGTGAAAACATGGGACACAATTACCTTGTTTTCACCCCATGCCCTTTCGTAATACCGCTGCATGTCAGGCCGGAGAGGTGGCGGAAGCAGCTCCCCGCATTCGAGCCTAGACAGCAAAACGAGGACAACGGGCGCCCGCTTGATTTATATCCCTAATTTGCAAGGCGCGCGGCGCTTGCTGGTGCGAGCATGCCATGCCGTTCCCATTTTCAAGCCGTACCCGCTTTCCCGACGCCGTTTTTCCCTATCGGCCGCCCGTTAAAAGCGTCGCGGACTCCCTTCCTGGGAATTGAATTGGGATGCTTTCTCTACGCACCCCCGCCCTTTCCCATTTTCAGCATCAGTGCCCTTCGGTGGAAACTTCTATGACCTCGCTAGCATCGTGAGCATTGAGTTTCTGGCGTGGCTGATATCGCAGTTGAGCACTGTGCTGGTTGCTTGTCTCTTCGAATGCAGTCTTCCGGTCGTTACGCGAAGTACTGCGACCATGTTTTGCTTATGCGGATGTTCTTACTCATTGTGTACCCACATCACGTACGAATTGTGGCATCTGGAAATTAACGTCGCTAATGCTAGATATTTTCGAACTTAGCCTAGGAAATGAGACTTGTTACAAAGAAGAACTACAGGCCGAAACTGTCAGACCGTGCCGGAGGGGCATAGAAGGGAACTCTGCCAGTTTTTTTGCGCCATATTCAAATATCGCAATTTTCCAATAATACTGGTAGTCTAGTAGTGAGCAAGAATGTTCAGTTCGCTCAGAGGACTCGCCAATAATTTTAAATAAAGGAACGAACGATGTGTTCGAACCTAAACTGAAACGACTAAATGCATCGTGCAGTACTGCGATGATGACACAGCCTCACCACCATCACAAATATGGATCTGGTGCCAGAAAAAAATCAACATGACAATGTGCAACGTTGTATTGAGTTATGCCGCCTCTTCTGAATTTGACAGCTATGATTAGAACGCTGAAGGACCACCGTTTTGCCTTTGGCCGTCCGCCTACTCGGGTAGGCCGCGTTGGAATTAGTAACGTCAAAATTGCAGGCTGGCCGACGTGAAAATCCGCTGAATCCTTTTTTTTTTAATTTTAAGTTCAGTTTCAGGAAAACTATATGATTAGCGATAGCCTAGTTTCCTATATATGATACAATAACAAGGAGAATATATATTTACTAATTTCATTGATATTAGCACACACTTGACAAATCGCCCCGTTCTCCTTTAATAAATGATATTCTGTCACATGGGCGTGCATGATTGAAGACGTAGAATCAAAACAATTGAGCATCTTATTATTGGGAGAATCTGTACCCGGCAAAGCCAGCTAATCACATCGCACAACGATAGCAGCAAGAACCAGAGGGTAAGTGCGTCGGCTTTTATAGGAGTTCCGCAGTCTATTCTAGTGTCGTCACTGATTCTCGGGTGCAATCTCGAAGGTATCCAAGCATACACGTCAGGCAAGCATATTTTATAGAATAGTCCTCTATAGAATAGTCCTCGTTGTGAAGCATCATGACAGTTCGCGGGCGGCCTCCGCTGAGCCATAACACGGATCAAAACAAAATGAAAAGGCATATTTTTATGTGGTGTGCACGTACAAATCACGCGTATCATATTCTACATAAAGTAACAAAGATACCTCCGTTAGTGTATTTGTCTTGGTCGTACAATGCAGCTTTCTTCTTATCATATAACCCAATTCCTTTAGCTTATGTCAAATTAACATTGGATTGATTACATATTGCACAGTTTATTATAACTTGATGCTCTAAGTTAAATCCGTGACTCTATTACAAAATTGTTATCTCCCATTACAACTAAATAGGGGATATAATTTTGGAACTACAAAAATGCAATAAACATCATTCTTTAACCTCGGCCAGTTTTATTCTTCGGCGTCTTGTGCCACGTCACTTTTCTTCGAGTGTGTTGTTTCCAAGCAAGCGTCTGTTCGGGGTTAGGATATTTGACTCTACGTTTTGCTTTCATCGAAATGTCTCCCCACAGCCTCAGCGTTCAACCTTCTGTTTATTTGTCCTGATATCTTCCTGTGATAACGTAGTTCACTTACGTATACATGGCCTGTAGGTAACGAATAACGAGGCGTAGGTAATTTTATGAGATTTTTTTACTTAGTTCTGCAATGTTCATTTCTTCTTATATAATGCCCTTTTAACAGCGAAGCTGATGTAGGTGGCTTCCATGTCCGATGGAAAAAAAAAAAAAAACAGACCACCTCTTGCCCCCAACCCACTATTACATGGTGGCACAATTGCCCTTCGCCCACAGCAAGATGGCGGCGTTTGTCCGAAGCGCCACGTGCGGCATTTCTGCGAGCACTGCCTTTACCTCTAGCGCTGGACTCACTATGGCCCCTGGCCCACTGATACATGATAGTGGGCCTGATCACGGAGGCCATGCGCCGTGCCAGGTACAGAAAACTATGGGAAGTGAGTGAGCGTGTGTTTGTGCGTTTAGCTCGGTGTGGCCGGTTTGATATCCTTCCAGATTTTCTGTGTTACTTCAATCGCTAATAATGTTAACCTGCTTGTCTTTTTCGAACATGCATCTTGGTCATTGTTATGAACAGTATTCCGTTTTCTGGTCCGGTGCTGCCTAATTATGTCCCGCTGCACACATGGCTTTGAAGTTTTATTCGATTATTTGATCTGACTTTACTTTTGGGGATCCGCCTTGACGGTTAAGCAAATTCAATTTTTTTCTCATGAGGTGTCTTCTAGTCGTCTACTGTAGCTATTGCATTAAATGGGTCCCTCGGCACTTTTTTGAAGTAGTCCTAAACACAATGCCGACCTATTCTGGAGGCTGCTGTGAACATGTGATCAAAACATTATTGCGCTGCAACGCACCAGGCAATTCGCGATTTCGTTTCAGACACAGTAGGCAAACGCCTACACCTCTTTCAACAAATGACGTCACTGCGGGTAGCGACTGCGTCGCTTGAGACAGCAATAGCGTTGGTTGATGTTATTCCGCGATGCTTTATAGGTTCATTTTCAGTTAAAGGCCAAATCCGACGATGCTTCGGTGTCCACGGATCTGAATGATATCTTCAAGATATGCTCTCATCGCCACTGTAATTTGTATATATCAAGCCAGGCAAGTGGAAGTCATTTAGGTTCCCTGAAAACAAATTTTAAAACTTTTTAGTGCATTCCCATACGGGCTACCCTGTCTTTTTGACGTCAACACCCTGAACGCAGCTCATCCAAGCAGCCGGTCGGTCAAGAGGAATACAGCGATACTTCGGTGCTCAAACCGTTCCTCTCAAGTTCAGAAAAGCTAGCATATAACTCACTATGTCTTCGGATGAACATCGCAGCTTTCAGTTTTCTCGCACCAGCTCCATATTTCTGATGGCGGCGACGCTTGTGACGCCACCGGATGCGCTGCAAGAAGCGTCTACCTGTTTCGGTTTCGGTTTCAGCATATTTTTCATTCTGTTATTAAATGTTATTGGTGAGTTTCTGAGCAAACTGAACCATCGTGCCTGCTACAAGACTATATGTGCCATTGGAAGACAGCTATATCAGAATAGGGTGTAAAAAAAAAAAAACCGTGCCGGAGTTTCCCTTTAAAAAAGTAATAGCAATATATGCATGCTTTAGAATACCGAAAATAGTGAAGCGGTCCATTCGGTGCTGCTAGTAATGCCGTTTGTTTAAAGGGCCCCCTTAACCGGCCAGAGGTGAAAATTCAGTTGTGGTGCTGCTTTTGTGCCGGTGTCCGCAACAAACACGTAGCCGCAAGAATTTTTCGAAAAGGCGCCGTAATAGCGGAGTTGCACGCGTTTGATTATTAAAACGCGGAGCTGCCTTGTGTTGCTCTCTCCTGCGCCCACCGGCCGCTTCTCGGTGCCACCCCATCGCCGAGTGCTATTCCGAATGTCACATGACATGTGTCGCCGTTGGCGCGCAGTTTTAAAGACTGTCCACTTCCGGTTGACGCGCCTCGCCGGACTCCCGCGTTCGCGCGGGAGTCCGGCCAGTTTGTCACAGTGTGCAGTTTGTCACAGTGTGCAGTTTGTCACAGTGCGCAGTATTTCAACACAATATATAAGCAAAAGGAATTTGAAATCTAGAAACAGACCTAGCAACTTGTACTCCTATAAAAAACTCGGTCATACATATACATAGAAAGTTTACACAGTGCAGTCTACTGAAACAGAAGTTGTGTGCACGAAAACATATGACAGCGACGCATAAATTAAGTTGCAGGAATCAGAAGCGTGAAAGGCATGGCGTTTCCTTCTTCTATGGCGCATTTTGCCTCCGCACCTAAGCATGGCATTTTTATCGAAGGGTAATCCTTAATTTGATTAGCTAGGTACTGCGGTTGTGCGCCAGACGTCATTTTCTTAACTAGCACTACAGGTATGAGCCACACGTCATTGCAGTATCGTTAATCGTGACTTACAATACGAGTACGTCGCGTTAGAGATGTAACGATCAATAATTAAACTTCTACATAAATTGGTATCCTACCATTCAAATATGGGTGTATAGCAGGTAAACGAGACGACCGGGACAGCACCGAGATGTGGGCGCATAGATAGATAGATAGATAGATAGATAGATAGATAGATAGATAGATAGATAGATAGATAGATAGATAGATAGATAGATAGATAGATAGATAGATGCGGTGAAAGTGACTGCAAGTTTGTCAAGAAATGCTTCGTATTTAAAACGGTACTCTGGGTCCGCCTGTATGCGCGCTAGTTACATTTTCTCACTGCTGTTGTCTCGGTCGCACAGATAGTTCGAAGCGGCTGCTTTTCACGTTGTAGATCTTCAGTTTGCCCTTGGGGCAAAGTTGCGAATAGGATTGCAACACATCACACGGTCACACTAAAAAACGTTTGTTCCAGAGGGCAAATGCGCGAAAGCGGCAATCACGTGCCGTGGCGCAATACCAACGGGCCCTTGTCGAAGCCCAGAGAAAAGAAATTGCCCAACTGTTTTACTGGCCTGAAGGAATGACCTCGGGCACAAAGTGTCCCCTGCACGAGTTATCACGCGAAAGTGAAGGTCTCTGGAAGTCACGGGCTCTTAAAAGAACTTTGATCTT
Organism: Hyalomma asiaticum; assembly: GCA_013339685.2. NCBI lineage: Eukaryota > Metazoa > Arthropoda > Arachnida > Ixodida > Ixodidae > Hyalomma > Hyalomma asiaticum. Next base: position 57,808,833 of record CM023491.1, read on the forward strand.
ACATTTGCGCAATTCGTCTGGCATTGAGCTTTCATCGGAGAGGTGGTCTCAGGTCCTGGAACTCTTGCCACAAACACGAGCTCAGGCTTCGCTGCCAGACAGCGTGAAAGTGTTATTGCGTAGACTCGTCGCCTCTCGGTTTATTCCGAATTGAGCTTTCGCTTGATGTGTTAGGTTAGTAGCGATGCGTCGAACGGTGCCGAGACAGGCCAAGTTTATGCAGGCAAGCGTCGGTTGTGCATGGACTCGCGATGGCGACCGTTGGCAACAGCATTTAAGACTTGCCGCTTCGAACATGCCCTATGACGCTCGAGGTGCTCTTGTAACCACGATGGCATAACGTGCGTTTTCAACAGGCCGTCAAAACGTGCTGCCCTGCCAATCGCGTCCGCCTACCTGTGCAGGAACTCTTCGTCATACAAATTGCAAGCGGACCTAGTCATGTGTCACAACTAATCTATCTTCGCGATAGTCTTTCGTGTTTGTTACAACTTATTTCATGTTTTGATAAGTTATAAGTGCAACTGCGGCTTTACAACCTGGTACAAACAGTGTGTTCCTGATAGTAGCATATTTTGCGCTGATAGTTTATTAGTGTATGTTCCTAGTACCATTACTTGTTAAGTAAACAACATTATAGATGCAAATTTCGGCATTTTATATTCGATATTTGATTCGACATTCAAACCTGAATACTGATAGTGCACATTTATTCAGCAAAAATGATATTTACACACCTGGAAGAATACCATTTGGAAATAATTACGTGCATTTTGCAAAGACGAAGTCATGGAAGTTACTCTGGAATGCCTAACTTTGGCTTTACTCGTAGTCCTATTGTACTTTGGCACGCAATTTCTCAGAACTTGGTTCCCTTTCTAAAATGCATCTTTGCGTGGCACCGCGATTAGTCAAGCCTTAGAAGGCAGCAAAGACCATTAATATAACACGATTATTGTTCCTTCAGACTGGTGTGTATCCTATAGGAACTCGCAGGGTTGGAGAGAGAACATTGAGCACGTATTTAATGTGCGAAGCCGCAGGCTTGGGCATATTACAGAGATGCGTAAGGGTTTATGTATATTTTAACTTTATTCCGAATTGCGAATTCTTATAGCTACCAATTTCCTCCTTCCCGGAAATAAATAAAACAAAAGCATAGTCCAGTAATCACAAAGTGCTACGTTACTTTCCTTCCAGTATATAGGCCAGGCATTTCCTTGCGTGTAGCTATCCTCGAAATCACATTTTTGACATGATGTTTTCCCAGCAGCGAAGCCCACATTCACAAACACCGGTGTGTAATTTTAGGATGATCGTGAGAAGGTACTGAAAGCTTTCGAGGAATTATGCATCCAGATTTATTTGTAATTCGAGTTCATTGCTCGAAGAAAAATAATGGAGAACCAAGGCAGAATTCCTGCCTTCTTGGTGATTACATTTTTTTTTCACTTGTGTTTAGATAATAAGGAAACTCAGTATTTACGGGCGTAAGAAAATATTTCTTTTGACCTGCCAGTTTAAAGAAGGAATGGCTGCAAAGCATTGAGCACCATATCACCATTTCGTCATGGACCTCACGAGCAATTTAGTTGCTGACATAAGAATTCTTCATCACCATGCAGTCGAGCAAGGACACGACATCACGTACCAGTGGATACCGGGTCACTGTGGGATCAGCGGCAATGACCTCGCTGATGAATGCGCCCGATCTGCCCACCATGATAACCACTGTAGAGGAATACCGTACTCCAGGACCGACGCATCCGCAAGGCTTCAATCCCTAGCACGTGAACTTACACGTGCACAGTGGAATTCATCAGAATTCACCAATGCTCGTGTCCACAGTTTGCACCCGGACCTTCAGTTCCACCTTCCGTCAGGAATACCTCGCGCTGAGGAGACGCTTTTGTGTCGCCTGTGGCTTGGGGTTGCCTTCACGAAGGCCTACTCATTTCTCATTGGAATGACGAACGACCCTAAGCAAGCATCGGGTCCACCTGAACATACTCGAAAAGGACAAGCAAATGTCATTCCTTGGGTATACCTTTTGTCAATTCGATAACTTGCTTCAAGGATATGCGTCATGTCGTAGGAAGAAAAAGGGGGAATCAAAATTGCTTTATTGAGCTACAGTCTGTGAGAAACGTACTTACGTTCCTCTCGTCACGTCAAAACAAATCGCTAAGCTGGCAATTTCTTATGTTGACAAAGCATTTATGCTGACAGCCAGAATTGCTTCGCGAGCCGCTTCTGTAACGACCAAATTATATTATGTTTAACATCGAGGACATATGTGAAGCACCCGTGAACCGCTTCCTATGCTTACTGCTAGCAAGCACGAATTCGTTGCTCGTTATGTGGATAACATTAACAACCACACTTCAAGCGCATTGAAAAAGGCGTTCGCACTTTAATCGCAACTCATATGATCAATAGTTTGCGCTGTCGCATCCGTTAGCGACGAAATGCATTCGACCGCAGTGGCCTACCTCACCTCCTTGTACCACGCTTCGGTGGTACTTGTGGTTGAGCTGGTGGTCCATGTCTTCGTAACAGCAGCGTCTAACCAGCACCAGTCTAACCAGCCGGAAGGGAACTGCAGTAGAACTGACAGTTCATAAAGCCAGTGTGTGTTGACGGTGACAGTTGTAGCAAGCATATCTAACGACTACACAGCGAAAGTGAATAAATCGAGCTCTTGTCGCCCCTTCGCTGGATCTTTGTCTGCTGCGGGCGCTACCAGTTCCAGCGTGCACTAGCCTAGGCTCGTCGACCTGGCTTTTCTGACAGAAAGTTGCGACACACCTAGCTCGCCCGTTTAGGCTAAACAACAGCTGGATATCCCGAGAAAACTAGAAATGACTGAATTCAGCGGTTTTGCGTTCCAAAAGCAACCGTGATTATGAGAGACGCCGTAGCGGAGGGCTCCGGAAATTTCGACCTCCTGGGGTTCTTTAACGTGCACTGACACCACACAGGGCACGGGCCTCAACATTATGCCTCTATCCAAAATGCCGCCGCCACGACCGGGATTCGATCCCGCGACCTTCAGATCTGCAGCTCAATGCCATAGCCTCAAGACAACCGTGGCGGCACAAGGGAAAACCAGAAGTCCGAAGGGAAAAGAAGCGCATGACTGGAGAATGCGAGGGCACCCAGAGGCTCTGCTCGGCCGGAGAATTGGAGTGAGCGAAGCCCGCCCTTTGCGTGGCGTTCTTCGTACCTCTATAGTACTTGGGAGCCTCGGGCGCTGGAGAGAAAGCGCATGGCCGGGCAAAAAGGAAATGGGAAGAGGCGGTGGTTAGAGGATAGCGTCAGGGGCGGCAGCGCCAGTGTGTGACGCGCCTAAATGAAGCGAGCGTCACTGCTGTCCGGCTGCCGGCGCCAGCGGCCATTTGGTCGGCGGCGACTATACGCCGTTCGGCGCGGGCATTGTTCGGCGCGTTTGCCTTTCCTCTCCATCTTCCTCGAGTGGGACTTCCATCGCAGGGCTCGGTTTTGCCTCGGGCTCCACAAACCGAGCGTCACCAGCGGCCGCCTATTTTTGGTTGGCTCACCACGGGTGCAATAACAAGGACTGCACGGAGCGCACTTTTTTATTTCTTTGCTTTCTCCTAAGCAAGTACCTTCTATCTTTTCTTTTTCTGCTGAGCGAAGCGAGCCTTAACCCTTCTTTTTCTTTCTTTTTTCTTTTCAAGCCACGAAAACCGCTGTGAAAGAACTGGTTGCCTCGTCAGGATAACTGACTTTTGGCGTTCTTCTTTTATCTCTGTCCTCTTCCAATCGTAGCACTTATTTGGCGTTTTAACTCAGTTGTCTGGGTGCCTTTGAGTGCAGCGTACATTTGTCTGTCAGCTTATTTGACAAGAGAGCCGGGCATTTGGTCCCACTACGGTTTCTCAAGAACGGCTCGAACGCTCCTGGGAAGTGGGTCGCGGTTCGCATTCTGGATTTGCGTTCGATTCGTTTGCAGTTGCGTTGTCTTGTGCTTTTGCTTTAGATGACAGTCTTTCCTCTTCACGTTTATTGCGTTTCCAGATGTGAAGGTGCTGTTCATTGGTCCTCGTATCTATTTCGTTGTTCTTCTCGTGGGAATTTTCTTTTTCTCTTCCTTTATATTTGTTTTACTTCTGAACCGTTTTTACTTTTTATGCACTGGTTCTGATTACTTTTATTGAACTTCTATTACTCGATCGATTACGTAATCACTATATTTTAGTGCTCTTACCAAAATGAGACGCTACAAATGAATTACAGATAACGTCTTTTTTTACCGCTCCGTTTGATTCAATACACTTGCACTAAAATGCTCTGCGATTCAGGTAATGAAGTGCTTTGGCTCAATGGGAAACAACTGCGCTTTCAGGGAAAGAGAAATATATTTCTTCGTCCCAAAACGGTCCTCGCTTCTCACTGAGCAACCTTAATGTGGCTTTCTTGCAGCACTACTATGAAAGGAATGAAGCACGCTTTACAGGAACACCGCCGGCAAACATTGAGTTGGAGGGGCAGCTGCGTTTGGCAACTGCTAGGACTCGGCAAAGCCTAAATTTCTAACTCTAGGAATTTGATGAGGATCTAGTTGAAGTTGACGAATCAATGAGATCTCATTCCTTAGGCCTGTAGGTTAGTCTAATGGAAATATTAGAACCATTGAGGTGGTAGATAGTTGAATATCGTAGGTACTCAACCGGTCTACCAAATCGAGTCGTAGATCGTAGAGGCTGAAGATCCTAGTCTGTTAAAAAAGAAAATGAAGCAAGAAAACATCGTCTGAACGGAGACTAAATATATGGTGGTTTACGTATTTACATGGTATTTACGTGGAATATAAATGCAATTGATATGGCCTGTTTATGTAATACGTGCAACGCTTCCAGGATGGCCACAAACCAGTCACGTGGGAGGCCTTACGGCGAAACAAATTTTAATTTTGAAGAATAGACGGAAACTATTTCGCCTGTAATAGTATACTCATGACTTCTGCGTGGAACGCATGCTATTTAAACGGACCGTGAAACGTTTTCTGAACATTTTGTACTAAGTGCGTATTCGGGATCCTGACCCTCCAATCAACAATATGCATTGTTCCGTTGCATCGTGCGGGTTGATTTAGAGCGATCAAAAGCGCGGTTTCGGTTTCACTGCGCGCGTTCCCTTCAACTCTGCAGTTGACGTCATGTAAGTAGCCACCAGAGCTCCGAGATTGGCGCGCCCTCGGAGGCCACGGGAAAACAAACCATGCTGCATCTTTGCTTACGAATGGCCACCGAACGATGTTTAAGTATTCGCTTTCTTTCTAGCTTTCAAGTAAATCGATTCTTCTAGAGCAAACGCGAGTTCACTATGCCTTTGAACTTAAGAACATATTACTGCAACGTCGCCGAATGGTACCATGCCGGCCAGTAGTGTCGCATAGTCGTTTCGGGAGCGCAAGAATGCTGGGGTTTCAAACGGGCGCTATTAAAGGTGCACTGAATATTTCGCGCAAATATTTCGGAATCGGCTTGTGGAATGCATATTGAAGCAGTGAAAATTACAACCGCGGGCATCTCCATATTCCTTTCATGACTCCTTTAATTATATTTTTGGTCGTTATTACAGTCCAGCAAAATTGCGCGCATTTTAATGAGACACGCGGAGAATATTGGCGGAAGTATTATATAAGATAAGAAAAAGATTAACGCTGGGAAAGTGTCGTAAAATCGTAGTTGTAATCGATGTGAAAGTACTGTGCCCAGCGAAAAAAAAAAACGCAGGTACAACAGTTTTCATTGTCATTTGCACTCTTATCGTAGCTGTGCTTTATAGCACGCGCTTAGATGTGCCAAGACATAAAATTCGCACGCTAGAAATATACGTACTGCAGCCTTCTAACCAACAACAACAGAAAAGAAAGGATAAATGCGAAGATGTTATTGGCAGTGGTATCCATCGCAGATTTATTCTGCAGTCATGCAGACGAAACGAACACTTTTTGCACATGTGCGTGAGCAGGCACGTAAGCTTAAACACCATTGCGTGTGTGTGTGTGTTCAATTACTGTGGGTTCGTGACTGTTGAACTTAATTGACAATGGAGCGGGGGATATGCATGTGGGTACGGCCTGGTGCAGGTTCCTTCATCACCCGGAGCACGGGGGAATCTAGCACCGGCGTTCTTGCTTAGTGCACCTTAATAATAATAATAATAATAATAATAATAATAATAATAATAATAATAATAATAATAATAATAATAATAATAATAATAATAATAATAATAATAATAATAATAATAATAATAATAATAATAATAAGTGAGAATGCAGAACACAATATTGAAATAGGGTGAACGCCGTCAAGCCGGTTAATGTACAAATGACCTCGAGCGGGAAGGCTTGAGAAAATGAGTGCTTCAAAGAATCTGATACCGACACCTAAAAGCGCTTCATGTAAAGATAGTTGCACGAAATTGTCGTCACGCATGTTTTTCCCTGACACTGTCACGACTGCGTCGCAGCCGTACACTTGCACGGTGTTACTGAAACAATGCTTGTTTTCACACGACTGAGCTTTTGCCCCGCAGAGCTTTTGCCACTGTGGTGGGCCTAAGATTTTATTATCGCGAAAACACTTCCACTTTACCTCTAGATCACGGGTTCTCAATGTGGGTTCCGCGGAACCCCGTGGCTCCGTGGGTGCCTACTCGGGGTTCCGCGACCTACGGATGTATTTTGGTCGGTTTCGCGTTCCCTAAATGGATAAGACCACGGACAAAAGTACACGATCTAAACGCCCTTCATTACGTGCCGGAAAGTAGAGAAGTATGCACAGCGCAGGGTAGAAGCTGGCCATCTTATTTGAGGGTGGCCCTCGATGTGAGGGAGCCACGCATCTAATGTTTTTTGGTACAGAAAGGGGGGCCTTCGCTTACAACTGCGTGTAAACTCCATGAAAATCAATTTGTTTATGCGCTTGCTTTTCTGGACTCGCCGCAACATAAATGCCGCAGGGATGACTGGACAACAGCGTGCGCAGAATGGGGAAGGGGTGTGCTGGGTTCCGTGGAACCCTTTGGAGCGTCGACAGGGTTACTTTTGTCAAGGTTGCCCGAGAACTCCTGCCCTAGAGGTATTGCGGACGTCAAAAAACGAAAAATTCTTTAAGGTTGTTTTTGTTTGGGATTTTGATTTATATACACATACTTGTGTGTAAACAGAACATTGCAGCAACGCATCGACAGGCGATGCCGACGGCGAAACCTCGGTCCAGGTGCCCATATAATTGATATAGCAGTGAAAGAGAACACGAACCTTCAACTTAATCCACTGAGAATGGGTCTTGGAATGGGAATGGGAATGGATCCATCCCGTAGGTTCCTCGGCTATCTGGTGCTCGTATGCGCCATTGCGTCGGCCAATCCGCGTTGTTGTTCCCTCGTCAGTTTGAGCAGTGTGCCTATGGAAATTGCACGTTCTTCGCGACTCCGACTGTGTTTGGCGCTGTTCCCAGCTCCCGAATGGGCCTCCGCACAATGCAACGTCGTTTGTGGCAGCTTGGCCGACTCGCATTTCTTTTTGTTTCGAACTTTCTGCGGAATGGGCCAACGTTAACAAGTTTGTTAGGAAATTAGACTCAGGGTTTTCATGAATCCCGCGGACATTATTTTGGCAGGCAATACAGAAACAACGTGCATTTCGTGGCAAAGTATGTCGTAGGCAGTGCAACGCCATAACTACGTTTGCCGGGGCCTTTACGACGGCCTCAGTTCGTGGAGGTTGGTTCATAGTGGAACTGGAAACGTCCTTAATTTTTGCATCTTGCTCAAGGTTTCCTCATTGTTCCACGACACTTCTTCGCTCAAATACAGCGGCCTTATCTTGTGAAGCATTTGACGCTTACAGTAAGAACGAACGCATTAATGCAAATGTTTATCTGTCACAAAAGAGATTTTCTGGCTAAAGTGCAGCCTTCTGTCTAGGGCGCTCGTGGTTTTACAGTGTAAGCTGTTATGAGATCACAACTACGGCCATTTTTGGCGCCGTAATCCGCCGCCGCTTCCGCCGGTGTCCGCAACCACTATCGCACTAATTTTAGCAAAAAATAACGAGGATCGAGGAGATTCGAACCCACGTCCCCTGCGTTGAAGTCGAGCGTTCTACCACTGAGCTATGCCTGTTTTTTGTTCTTTATTCAACGGAAATATTTGCAGTAAGTGCGTATAAGCTGTACAACACAGTTGCACACATATTAATTACACTCTAGTATAAAAAACACACTTTGCACTTCTAAGTTCATAGAATCTTCTAAAGTCAGGTAAGCAGACGCAAGCGTCCAGAAGTGAAAGCCAGTCCAGAACAGGATGAAAAGTCTCGACCACACTGCGTACTTGGGTAACTTCTTCTCGGAACACACACTTCGTCGAGCGAGTTGGTTCAACATGTCTGTCAATCATGCGGCTCAATCAATCACAGGGCATAAAGTCCTAACATGACCAGATCATAGGGCGTATTATACTGCTGTTCTTCCTGAACGGGAGGAACCTAATACCTTGAGGTGTGAGGGGAAGTTGTTTTCTAATTATTCGCTTGAGAACGTCGAAGAAATGAAATGCATCTTGACAAATGATCTCGAAAAAAAGAAGTCATGGCTAAAAGACTTAAACAGGCATAAAGCCTGCCGAGGAATCGCATTAACAAATGTAATGTTACGAGGCAAAACCGTAATACGCGACAACGCGTCGCGGAAAGAGGATTGCATAACGAGTGCGAGGAATCGTATGAAAGAACACAGGGGTGGATGCTTTGTAGCTCTGCACCCATTACAGAGGCATCGTCAACATCATCATTACAAAACAATCTTCTTCAATTTTTCCGTCATCGTTATTACGAAGCGCTGCCTCGTGAAGCAGCTTTGTTGTATCGTGCCATGCGTCACGTGGCAGGCGACGTGCGCAGCCCCGACAGCAACCTGACATGGCTATTCGATATACCTGATGGTGCCTCCTCGCAAGGTGCGGATCGCTGCTGAAGAAGTGAATCGCAGAACTACGCACTCGGCTGCAGCAAGGCAACGCCGGGAACAACAGACCACTGTGCAGAGAGAAGCCTAAACCGCAGAGTTATGGCGCAGGGGATACCTACCACCTGTACTTGCACTAGTTTCCCCAAGCGTTTGCAATGGCCTCTAAGAAGGTCGCTCTTCCAGCTCACGCTGGCGCTGTCCTGCAATTCCGCGCTGGACTGGCTATTTTTGGCACTTTGCGAGCTCCGTCGTTAACCTTGGGCTGCTCTTCAGGCTTCGAGCAGAACAGCACGGCCTCTTCCTCCTCTATTGTTGACATGTCGTTCGCTGGCACTCTCTATCTTTGCTCTTTCTTAGGGCCCGTGTAACACGGTAAAGCGCCGGGTGCTCCTAGCAGAGCGGCCATTTATTGCCCTATGTTGCCGGATGAATTTTTCTCCCTAATGACACCTGGAGAATTTATATCAACTTGGTGTTACGGAGCTTACATCAAGTGACACAGGCGAACACAGAGAACACGGGAAGTTTTTTTAAGATATTAATATTGCCATTTCCAAAACAACATTTTTCGTCTTTGCGCAACTACAGCGTCCCGGAAAACTGCTTTCCTTACATGTACTGTTGTACGTGGTAATTCATAAGGCAAAGGATTGCAAGGCACGCCATCGCTTATCTGAGCTTTGGACATTTTTCTTCTTTTTTTTTTCTTTGCGCGTTCCTCTTGTAAGAAATTTAGGCACGCAATGGAAACTCGCTCAAAGTGCCAGTGAGAACGTTAGTCTTGAAGTCTGAGGCAGGTGGAAGGAAAATATAAGCATTCTTCTTCCCGGAAGTGGCGCGCAGCTTTTGCCGCTCACATTCCACTAATGCTTTTCGTGGGTCTCTGTCGTGAAGCAGTCGTAGAACAGCTAAACTATTCAGCCTTACGGTTACCCGTCTAAGAGTAAGAATTCCGTTTTTCTTTATGATAATAGTTTCGAGATTATTGCACAAATTATCTTTGTGTCTTGTACTACGTTCTCATTACTCTTAAGGAAGTCAAACTTCTCAGGCTGCGAGGATGCCTCTGTTGAGTTGAAGCCACGCAAAATGGACAAGCATTGTGATGGCTATGCGGAACTTGTTGCTGGGCGAGTTGGTTACAATCATAAGACATCTATTAGCGGCACATGAAAAAAAAAAAACAGACTTGGAAAGGAAGAAAAAACGACGTGTCAAAGAAGAAACGAAAGGCTTGACTATGGTGATGGTGTAGAATGTCATCGACGTGAATTCTCGGTGAAATTCATGTGAGACGTATAAATAAAATTGAAATTGATTAACGTGGAATAAATGTTCACTAGTGCACTCCGCGAAAGTGTTCGCAGGTACGCATTGAAATACTAAACACACGCTGCGCTGTAGCAACTCTTCTAAAAACAGCAGATTCACTAGTTCTCTTGCCTGGATCTTTCAGACTTGTTTACGCATATCAATGTACCTTTAAATGCGCATGATTATATTTACGAATTTATGTTAATGTGATGACGCAGTGTTTTCATTGCTAAGTCGGTGATAGAAACATTTCATCCGGCTGTGCTGTCACTTCGACAGGAAAAGAAAGAGAAAGAAACGCTGCTACGGTTTCCAAGGAGGAGGCATGGCGTCTTACCCCCGTATTCATAAACGCTCCTCGACTCGACCCTTCACTCGAAACGCTTCTTGAGGGCGGTTTTCCAATTCACAGATCGCCCTCCACTCGAAGCGTTCCTCGACTGGAGGAAATCTCGAGCGTTTTACTCGAGATAGTCAAGGTAGGGCCAGAGCTACCTTGAACCTTTCCTTGAGTGGAGTATCATGGCGGATTACGCTTCGTTTGTCGACTATGTGCTCCGCGTCGGCGAGCTGTTTGACGACGTAGAAAACTGCGTAGGCATACCACGACGACGGTTGAGGGACCGGATAAATCCAATGGATCACTACACCGACAGCGAATTTCTGGCGCGCTATCGCTTCACGAAGTGCAGCGTGAAGAAGCTGCTTGACTGCTTGCCCCTTGACGAGAGCTGCAGCAACCGTGGCCACCCTCTTCCACCAATGACGCAGCTTCTGATTGCGCTGCGCTTTTATGGAGCAGGCACGTTTCAAGTAGGGGCGGGCGACCTGGTGAATGTGTCTCAGCCGACAGTGAGCCGCATCATCGAACGTGTGTCGCGGGTGATCGCGAAGTATTTGTTCCCAGCCGTCGTGAAGTTCCCCGACACCGCGACGGGTTCCGTGAGACGACGGTCAATTCCACCGAATTTCGAAGTTCCCCGAGGTGACAGGGTGCATAGACTGCACCCACATCCGTATAAAAGCACCACATCCGTATAGAAGTTTCTCCCAGGCACTGTCCTTAGTGCGCTCGGACACGCTGTCGGTGTTTCTGTTTTCAATTACCGATCTGTGGCGCGTCACCAAATTACACAGTAATTCGCACTCTTCGCGCGTGTAAGCGAACCTCCGTGCGGTCGTCTTACCGCCGTCGCGCGTGACGCTGTCGTTCCTGCTCATGTCGCCGTCTGTCAGGGCAAGCAGGACGCCACGAGGGAGAGAGAGAGAGAGAGCTCTTTATCGAAAGGCAGAGAATTTAGCCGGCGTTGAAATATCGCTGACATGCTACTCTGCGGGCGAGGGAGTTTGGGGAGCGAAAGAAGTGCAAGAGACAGTGAAAAAGAAAAGAGAAAAAAAGTTGGGCTTTGTGTTTCTGACTATGATGCCTAATTGCCTCCAAAGATAGTTAACGTTTTCACCAACCCGCAGTGATGTGATAGGATGTGTTGCATGATGGGTGAGTGATGGTGACGACGGAGACGGTGACGACGGAGTTAAAGTCTATCGAGTTGACCTGTACTTTTTAAATATGTAAACAAAAAGTCCATCGCACGTCTCTGTTGTGTGGGGCAAGCTAGAGGGCCTAAAACACACTGAGGTGATAAAGGGAGCTGTGTAAGTGACTGCATGCAATGTTCATGGAGCGCACGCTCATCACTGTTCGCTCTGCATTCCAATAAAATATGCTCTACGGTTTCAGTAGAGCCACATGTTGCTGCAGTGTGGGCTTGTCTCCTGATGGAAGCGGTACCGTAAGTCGTTTGAATATGTAATGTTCAGCCGTAGTCGATGATACAAAGTTTCCAGATGTCGAGGAATGTTGGATTGTAGTTTTGATTTGGGATATGGGTCGACTGAGTATAAGAAAGTGTGATGATGTGTCGGTAACTTCCATAGCCGGCTCCTTTATTCGTAAGCGAATCGTTTAGCCATATGGGAAGCATCAGAGTTGGTGAAACAGATTCGCTTATAGTTTTGATATCGAAGACCGTTACGTGCTGCTTCTTCGGCTTTTTCGTTGGGCAGAATGCCGCAGTGAGCTGGTATCCATTGAAATGTAATGCAGTGTCCTGCGCTAAAACCAGGTGGTGTAAATAGGCATTGTCGGCAGAAACGGGTTGATGATTAGTTTTCTTCACGTAGTTGTACAATGTTTGCAGCGCTCCTTTGGAGTCGGTACGCCACGATGCAACAAGCAGCTTGCACAGCGCACCACAGAACATCAAGATAAAATCTGGCGCGCGCACACAATACGCGAACAACAGTCGCACATCCGGACCTGTCCGGTCATGCTATCCCAGCGGATTCGGCCCTGGCGTGGCTTGGATGAACGTAGCATCGCCTGCTGTCGAAACTAGCTGATAATGTTTCAAATTTCACTTATAACTTCCAATGCAACATGTATTTAATAATAGGTGATAATTTTTAAATCGTTGTCTAGCATTTTAACCGAAAATTCTCGTACTTATTGTAGTATTGGGCTGTACACCCTCGCTACCAGACGCGTCTTTCGTAACTCAAGTGAAGGAATGTTGCTCGAGCAGCCTCTTGGCGGAGGAGCGCTCGAGTGGCGTTCTTGAAACCCAGCGGCTCCTTGAGAGGAGGAAGGCGCTGCGCCTCGACTCGGTGAAGTCGAGGAGGAGCGTTGAGTGAAGGTGCGTTTGTGAATACGGGGGTTAGATCTCTGAATGTGGGATGTTCTGTGAAGGGTGGAGCGTGAGAGGTACGTCTGCTTTTGACCTTCTTACAAGGCGGGATTTTTGTTAGAACCTTGTGACCACGCATGAATGTAACCTTTTGCAAGGAATGTATTGGTTGTAATCATTTACATGCTACGCTAACTATGTAACGCTTCAATTGCTCCCGTTAGGTGGTAATGACTTACGCAATACATTTACTGTTTACTGTTATCGATTACAAAATAACAAACTCACTGGCATGAACATATTTCAAATATTCGTGTCGAATTTTCAAGCAGTGCTTCAATATTTGACACGGTCGCATGAATCCATATAGGTACCTCACCTTCGACGAAAACTTAACCGTTTCAGGCGAAGATATTCCAGTTTAAATATTCAAAGTTGTGGTTCAGGGGGCAGCTGCGTGGTAAGATAAAAGAGGTTGTGGTGCCGCTACAACTTACCTTTAACATCTGCTCTCTATATGCTGCCAACCTGGTAAGCTTACGAAAATGGAGCACGTGTGAAGAAAGGAGCAAAGGAAGACTTGCACTTCACCAGCGATGTTCTGAGGTAGCGTCTTCTAGCCGGTACAAGGAAAAAAATGTTATCAGTTTCGTATGGAAGATCTGGACATTTACCATCGGGTATTATCCCATCTCTTCGTGATAATTTCCAGGACAAGCTAATATACGTTGGCTTGTGAACGCGTCCATGGAGCACTAGAAAGCCGTCATCATTGTCAAAAACAGCGCTTACGCACTTCCTTCTTAGCTTTCGCTTTGAGCCAATAACACGGACTTATACCTACTCTTCGGGCTGTGGACTCGAACCAGTGACCATCGGGTTGTGAGACCACCACGCAATCGATTCAGCCCCTCTCTGTCCGACATAGGCGCCCTTCAAAGCGGGATCTTGTGTGCGTAAAGGACTTGGCAACTGTAACATGTGCACGTTCTCCAATGCTTCAAATCTCGGCTATGGCGGTACCGCAAGAAGAAAATTCGGGCAAAACTGGTTGTTGGGCTAGTTGTTGCAGTTAATTGACGAAAAAAAATCATAATCCGGCCACGAAAACAGACGAACACAGGAAAACAGCCACTTTCCCACCTTCCTTGCTGTTTTCCTGTGTTCGTCTGTCTTCTTAGCGGAATTTCAGTTTTTCGTGGAAGAAAATTCGGCCCCTAGAACCTTGCCGAATTATCTTCGTATCAAGGTATAACCATGAGGGACAAGGCCTACTAGCCCGACTCGGACGAACGGTTGAAGATGGTGATGTCGAACAGTCTCATTTGCACCCATTGACGGTGCTCCAATGGCGGTGGGTCTGGACTACTCTGACCCAAAGGTCGCGGGATCCAAGCCCGGCCGCGGCGGCGCCATTTCAATGGATGCGATATGTTCAGGCCCGCGTACAGTGCGGTGTCAATGCCCGTTAACGAGCTCCAGGCGGTCGAAATTTCAGGAGCTCTCCACTATAGCGTTTCTCGTGATCATATCCTGGTTTTAGGACTTAAAACCGCAGAAGCTTGTATTGTCTTATCGTCTTTTTACGTGTTCGCCCTTGAACTGCCAAGGATACTATATATATCAAACGTTCTTACCAGTAGCTTCTATTAAAGTTTCATTGCTCTGATTGACATTTCCGTGATAGCGATCGTACAGAGGCCGCTTCATAGCTTCTTTTATAAACAGTGGGGCCGTTTAAAGGCGAGGTCGATCCGCAGGGAGCAGTGTTCACTGCTAGGGACAGAGCTGTCGCACTAAAAGGAAATGGTGAATGTGAAAGCCTATGGCACTGAATGTGCCTTAGGTGTTTACCCTCGCCGAGACAGTGAGTGTGCGAAGCGCAAGAAAGAAAGAAAGAAAGAAAGAAAGAAAGAAAGAAAGAAAGAAAGAAAGAAAGAAAGAAAGAATGTGCCTGGTTTCGCAGAAGAGAAAAGCAGATCCGCAATTGTCTTCGAGTCACTACCCACTTCCCCGACTTCAACCCACGGCTACATCACAGTGATAATGACAGCGCTACATGGAAAAAAAAGGAAAGAAGCAAGCGTCTCGGAGAAATGACAGTAACAAGCAACCCGAGTGTATTGAACTGTTTTCGCTGTTCAACTAGCATTCGCGACGTTAAAGGGGTCCTGAACCACCGCTCGGGCTTCATTTTGAAAACGGCTGGGCGCGTATTGAATGCCTCTCAGAAATTCACAGCCGAAAGAATTTTTCAAAACGGTTTGTTAGGAGCGAAGATATTGCGACCGGAAAACTTCCCTTTCCAGTCCTGTCTCAACTCTGCGGAATAGAGGGTACAGAGCTCCTTAGGGCGGTGTCGAAGGAGGTGCCCCGCCCACCGCGTTACGTCACCAGACTTCAGCGACGTATCAGAGTATCTGACGAAAAGCGCGCGACTACCGGGGGCTGTTTCTTCGCAGCGCGCTTGTGGCCGCCTGCTCGCTTCGCGCCTGGGCTCGGTCGCGTGCTCTTGCGATCACCATATTCCTTTTTTTTTCGATCCTCCGAAGCTTTGTTTTCGTTCGTCACGCACGTTTAGGCTCGCAGATGTGAGCGTTTACTTTGTCAGTGCGCTGCTTGTCGTCGATATTGTGCATAACGCGGCGTCAGGACAAACAGCGCATCTATCAACTCTGCTCCACCTTGTCCTGTATAACCCCTAGTGAATTGTTGATTAGTGATTGTAGACGGGATAATCATGCTGTCGGGCTCGAACGTGACTACTATGACTCGAAAGGACGACCTTCACAACTCGGACCCTTGCCGACAGGTTAATGTGGAATAAGGTGCGTTGACACGCGGTAAGATGGATGGATTAATTTAATGCGTAAATACACTACTTCAATTTTAACAATGACGCTGTTTAAGCTATTGGTGAAACTGGGAAATCTGCCGAAAACTCCGCTAAGCTATGTAATGCTAGCATAACACTACCACGCAGTAGTAAAGACGAAGCTCCTTAGGACTAGTTAGGTAAGGCTGTCTGATTGAATGGAGCCTAATTAAGATTCCTAGGACTAGTTAGGTAAGACTAAGTATAATTCAAAGGAGCCTAATTAGGAGTAATTAATTGAAGCCTAGTTCAGACAGGACTAATCCAACTAAGCCAAACCAAGCCAAACTGAACTTATTCAACCTGAATAGACCTTTTTCAAGCACCGCAGCGCCACCCGTGGGCGCGCAAGTGCTTCTGGGAAATGTGTGTACATCCAGCCGCCCAGCAGAGCGATGCCCAGCATTTCCAAGCGCGTCTTTCGCTCCGAGTGAGTGACATGGGAGCCAGGCTAAGCGCATTTCTTGCGTGTTTTCTTTTGTAAGCAGGCGCATAGCTGCACGGGACAATGAAAAAATCACAGCATATCCACGGGGTGAATGATGATGAGTGGGCGAAGCTCCGGAGGGAATCATCGGTAAACCGTGAATGTTTCGCGTAAATCGCCCAGTCGATCATCATGTAAAGGCGTGACAAACACTGTATTCGTACGCTGGGATCTCGCGTTTAAGGGGGATATGCTGTGCTAGAGCCAGGCCTGCGCGGAACTGCAGGACAGTGACAGCGTAAGGAGGAGGAGCTACTTTCTTAGAGGCCACTTTAAACGCTTGAGGAAACTAGAGCATGTAGAAGTGGTAGGTATCTCCTGCGCCATAACTTATCATTTTGCCAAGTAGGGAAGTACCCACTACGCCATAATTACCAGTGCCTCCGTAATGGGTTCAAAGCTACAAAGCACGCAGCTCTGTGTTCTTTCAAATGATGCCTCGACCTCGTTATACAATCCATTTTCGCGTCGTGTAGCGGTGTATTACTATTTTTCAACGTAACATTACTTTTGTTAATGCGATTCCGCGGGAGACATTATACCTGTTTAGGTCTTTTAGCGATAATATTTCAATCACAGGCGTAGCTCAGTGGTAGAACGCTCGACTGCCACGCCGAGAGCCTGGGTTCGAATCCAGGCAGAGGACACAACTTTCGGAATTTTTTTTTTTGTCATAAAAACAGGCGTAGCTCAGTGGTAGAACGCTCGACTGCCACGCCGAGAGCCTGGGTTCGAATCCAGGCAGAGGACACAACTTTCGGAATTTTTTTTTGTCATAAATGTAGACGTGGCTACGTACATCACCAACGAACACAATGGGATGTACAGAACCACGCCCTAAGGAGCTTCGCCCCTAAAAGGAGGGGTATAGAAGGGGTCATTCGCGGGGGTCGGACTGGTCGTACGGGGTGGCGCTGGCATGTCTCGTGAACGTAGCTTCCCGGAGTCTCGGCAGTGTACGTGCGTTTGCGAGTGACCATGTGCTTGTATCTCCACTCCGGGTGTGCGGAGAACACCGAGGTGTGGACGCTGTATTCCTGTGTAGGTGTTTGTGTCGGCATTCCAGTGTGGTCCTACGCAGGCAACTGCAAAATAGCGATGTGTTTGCGACGACGAAGTAGACCAACGGGCAGTGTGTGCTAAACGAACGAACTGTGCGCAGTGCGTGAACGAAGACTGTTGCGGATATCTCTTTCTAGGTACTGTTATTCATTGTTTTATAATTAAACAGGTATGGTTTTCCATTTACCGCGTGGGTTATTCCGGCTCTTTTTGGTACCCCTTCGTGCTTGGTGCGTGTACTTTTCTTCTGTCCCGCTGGGCTCTGTTCCCGCTACTCGCGACTGTCGCTTGATGCCCTTTTCAATAAAACTTCGCTTTAGTAAAACCACATTTTGTTGGCAGTGGTCCTTGATGTATGCTAGCTCCGCCGACGTGCCATGTCCAGCTGTGCCGGTGAAATAGCGCACATGCGATCGCGTACACTTTCCTTCGATGCTCTGTAATCTTAACTGCTGCACGAAGAATAGAAGATTTGCGAGCGCCTAGATGTTCACACGGACTGCTGTGTGTGTGAACATGTGTGTGATCTCGTTTTTCTGAAATGTTATGCGTTAACTATCCTGTTGCGTGAACATTTTTATTGCAGTACTGAGACTGAGTGTGTGAATTTAGTTTTTGTGTTTATTTGTCAAGTTTTGTGATCGTTGACATTACGATCACAGCTGTCATGTAAGTGACAAATGTCATTGCTGCAGCTCACGCGATGCAGTTGATCAGTTATTCTGAAGATGTTCGAGAGCAAAGCAGAGTATACATAGCTTGCACGTGACGTCACGACTGCCCCGCTGTAGGCGCGACGGGCATGCTGGAAGACCATGGGGACCACTTCTTGTTTCGTTCCCTGCAGCGCCGTTCATACATTCGTTGATTCGACCGCATTTTGGTTCGTTTTCTCTAAATTTCTAGGCGCAATGACGCCGCCGCCCCTTGCGGAAAGATTATCAACCTGAGTTAATCGTATCGGCACGATGTTTATGTGAGCAAATGCGCGAACGTGCGACGATGTCGATCCCTACACGAAGCTGCCGGACGCCGACGGGAACCAACGCTGTGTACTCGAAGTGACGCGCGGGGACATCGTCAACTACTTCGTTTTTCTCCGTACGGCTTTCATCTTTATCTTACGGCAACGACTGGCACGCACGCAGTGCCGATCGACTTTGAGAGACCGTATTTCGATTTGAAATACGGTTTTGAGAGACCGTATTTTTATTCACGAAGGCGCGCAATAAGTAGAGGAATGCTCTACGATGCGGGAAAACGCATTTTGTGCGACTTCTGATCGAGTCAAAATTTCACAAAAAA